>RJWH01004149.1:0-119726 GCA_004363575.1 Solenodon paradoxus | reverse complement strand
CTGGGGGTGAGCAGGTAGCCGGTCACCTTTCCCGGGCTGGTTCTCACAGGGTCCAGCCACCAGGAGGCAGTAGTGAGAGGTTGACGCAGGAGGCGCGAGAAGCAGGTACTTCGCTCTGCCTCTGGCCAGCAGCTTCAGAGCTGGGTCCAGCTGCCAGCCCCTGCCCCACGGGCTGCTGTGGTCCCTGCACCCCCAGGTGACCTCTGTGGCTGCGTTCCAGCAGCACTGCCTTCCCTCTTTGTCCCTCCAGTCCAGATGTGGCCTTGACTTCCTGCAGTTGCAAATCTCTACTGTCCCAGTTGTCTTCGCAGCACTTGCATCTCTCCTGCAGCCAATGCCCTGCATTGAACGCCTTCTGTTCGGTTTGGGTTTTCTTAACCCAGCGTTTTCATTGAGGGGACATGGATTCAGAGCAGTACATAGGTTTCAGGTGTACAGCATTGTGACTAAGCATCCGTACACACTACATCACTATCCCCACCACATGTCTAGTCTCCACTGGCCAATGGACCCCCGAAAACTCCCTTTACCCCTGTAACCACCAATCTGCTCTGTCTCTAAGTTTGTTTTAAAGACTCAGAAGATTTCCGCTGTACGGTTGCAGCCGGGCTGTCAGCGCTGAAACGGGAACGCTCACCACGCAGAACAACGGGGGGATGAGACGCTGTGGACATACCCACGAAAAAGTGGGGTGCAGATAGGGGACCTCGACTCCATTGTTAAGGGTCCCGATCCCGCCCCCGGGAGAGGGCGCTGGACGGTGATACCGGGATTAAGTGTAAGGACTTAATTTCGTAGAATGTTCAAACGCAGTTGTCTTTATAGCGTGTGGATTCATGACTTTCTTCCAGTCTTTTTATAATCTTGATGAATGTAAACTGAATAAAGTCAGGAGTCTGTGTGCGTGTGCGTAACTTTTAATTTGGAAATCATTTCAAACAGGAAAGTGACAAACACAAGAGTAGGCACATCCAGGACGCTGTCCCCAGGCCCCCTATTGTTAGCACATTACCCGCATGCTTTAAAATTTACTCCCTCCTTTTCTTGAAAACATATCTACTTATTTTAAGGATATAACCATGGTACCTCATTGGATAGTTATTTTTCTGAACACTACAGAACAGGTCACATACATCATGGCCCTTTATTTCTGGTTACTTCCATGGGTCTGTCCTAAGAACTAGGATGTTCTCCTAAGCCAAGGACGCAGAGTTATCAGTCTCAGCACATTTAACTCTAACAACAGACTTTTATCTATTCAACTTACTGTTTTCCAATGGACCACAATGTCAGTTGACCCAATACGGTCCTTTATAGCGTGTCCTCCAGTTGTGCCTTTCTTTGTGTTTTATGACAGTGGTCCTTTTGAAGACTATGCTCTCCCTCCCATCCCTTCCTCCTCCTCCTCCTCCTCCTCCTCCTCTTCCCCTTCTCTCTGTCCTTCTCTCCGTTGCTCTCCCTTCCTGTCTCCCCTCTCCACCCCTCTCTCTTCTCTCTCAACACAGGTCTCTTTATTTGTGGTTGGTCTGATACCTCATCGTGGTTAGATGCAGGTTATGCATGTCCACCCACAGGTGCTAGGTCCTTCTCCCTGGTTGGCATCTGGGAGCACACAACATCCACCTGCCCCTCTTGGGGGATGTCAGCTTTATCTCTGGTCAAGTTGTGGCCCACTTTCTTTGCTGTACACTGATTTTTCTCTCTTTTACAACTTATGGTCAACCTCTAGAGAGACAGACGCTTAAGATCCCGCAGACCTCCTGTTCCCTATGACAATTACCTCCTACATTTAATAGCCATCGATGCTTTTTGCTAAAGCCAATCTTTATTATAACAGTGGCAAAATGACCACGTCCAGCTTCAGCATTCCCTGCACATTGACTAACAGAAAGCTGACCTCTTGCTAGCAGCAGATGCCTTCCCTTCTCCCTGATTTATCTACCTAGTATTAAAATAAACTGATACATTTCTTTTTTAAATGGTCTATGATTCACTATTGTCCTTAATGATTTGGTACTGAAAATGTCCCAGATTTGGGACCCTGGTGACATGCGCTCATTTTTTTAAGCATTTCCTTACAGTCTAATATTCATTAGAAGATATTCGAGGATCATCTTGTCCTTACTCTAGGCATCTGTTAGGTTCACTGCTGTATCTCCAGTACCTAGACTTATGCCTGATATATGATAGGTCCTCAATAAGTATGTGAATAACGTTCTTAAGTAAGACCCCTTTAGGTCCTCAGACAGATCTCTGTGCTGGGCAAGCCCTCAATGTGAAATGTTTCAGTAACCAAAGTCTGCGCAGATATTTAAATCCTGGAATTTACTAATTCTATTTCCAGAAAACAGTCTTAAAAGGAATAATCTGCACTTGGTATAAAACATTACTACAGAAAGACGAAAATACAGCAGAGTACTATTTGCACAAAGAAATTTTAGACACAATGTCTAAAAGTGGAGGAATGATTAAATAATAGTGTGGTATAGTCACATAATAAAGTAGTCATTAAAGTTAGATTTCTGGAGACTTAATAAGAACATTACAAAATGCTTTTGCTCTGATATCAAAGAGAAAGGAGAATCCAAAATTAAATATATTGTAATATATAATAACATAATATTAAAATACGCATATAAGAAAAAACAAAAAGAATTACAGAGCAATTTCAATAGGAGTTGCCTCTGTGTGTTAGGATTAGTAGTATTTTTTGTTTTATTTTATTTTGCATGTCCAATATTTCTACAATGTGTCGATATTTCTTTCATAACTAGAAAAACTAATTTTTAAGGAAAACAAATGGTAAGTGGCACCCTGCCACATTCTTGCTTATGCTGCTACAAAATCATGCCCATGTCTGAAAGGCATTCCTCAACAAACAGGGCAGATGAACACAGAATCACTGCAGGACCTGATTCGAGCAGGTCCTCCGCCTAGAAGCTGGCTCCACTCTCCTGCTAGCCGTGGATATCTTATTTCTCCTTCGCAGCGTCTGTTTGATTTACTTCGAATTGCAGACCCTGAGACAAGGGCTTGGGTGCATTGGCTTCTTGGAAAGAGGAAAATAGTACGGCTACTACAGAGAGCAATCTGGGACTCATTCTCAGGGGACCATGTGTGGAACCTCGTAAAATGTGCCACAGAATTGTCCCTTTGTGGGGCTGGGATGGCGAAGCTGGGATAGTGATTCACCAGTTCCTATCTCTCCTTGGCTGAAGACTGACCCTGGGGCATTAACTCCGACATTAGGGGGCAGCCCGACAAGAACTAATTTTGATGGCACTGGAGGCAGCTTCAAGCCAAGGACCAGAGAGTCCCTTGAGGTGAGGAGCTGGTGGCACACGGGGCTGCAGCTACCAGGAATGCAGAGGCAGTCCTGGCAGGAAGGAGACAACAGTCTGTTAGTGCCTGGTTCTCACTCCTTTCCATAGGAAAGAAGCTTTCAGGCCTTTTACAAAAGCTTTAATCTCCTGCTTCACCAACACTGCCACAACTCTCCTGTTTATGCTGATACTGCAGTCTCTGTGGCTTAGTCTCTGCGAAGCATAAAGCCTCAGTTTTCCTTATCTGTAAAATGGGGACAATACTAGCTCCTATGATAGATTGCAAAAAATGGCTATAATTCTTCACCCTCTGGTATCCTTGCTCCACACAGCAGAACTGTGCGGGTCCACACCTCCAGAGGTAGAGCCTGGCCCCATGCCTGCATCTAGGATACCCTGGTAAGTTCCCTTTGGCCAAATGCAAATGCAGCCAAATGGACAATAGACCCATTTCCAGTTTCTGCCTCTAGAGGTCATG
Source organism: Solenodon paradoxus (assembly GCA_004363575.1). Classification (NCBI taxonomy): domain Eukaryota; kingdom Metazoa; phylum Chordata; class Mammalia; order Eulipotyphla; family Solenodontidae; genus Solenodon; species Solenodon paradoxus. Next base: position 115,925 of record RJWH01004149.1, on the reverse strand, counting down.
AGCTTCCACGTGCTTCCTAGAACCCTTCCTCTGCGGTGAGAAGGAGCTGGAGCTAACCTGCCAGAGGAGAGATACTGGGTACAACAGAGGCAATTCCTCTCCTCTGAGACCTTCTTAGACCAGTCAGCTCCAGGCCACCCAGATGCATGAGGGAACACAGCCAAGGTGCTCAGCCAACAGCCAGCTGCCCCAGAGCAGGAGCTCCAGCCAATGCATAGACTAGAGAACGAAAGGAATGTGGCTGCATGCTACAGAGGGTTTACAGTCGCTCTGCAGCGTCGTGATGCTAATGGATAGCCAATACAGCGCCGATTTCACTGAGGATGAAAGCAGCGCATATGCACGTGCAGGACTTAGCACCGTGCCAGGCAGCGACGCTCTCCCTTCAAGTTGATTGGTGTCATAGAACGATCACACCATCGCCCTGTGCCATATTTCAGGTTATGTCTGTGTATCTATGTTGGTTTCTCCTAGGAAACCAGGGCCTCCTGGGTAATAGAAAACCAGCTCCAATCCACCCTTGATGACATATTTCCCTGTTCTCAGGAGCCCATAATTCAGGAGGGAGGCAGATGTGGACAGAAAGTCTGCTGTGGGGATAAGATAGAAAAAGTGTCCAACCGTGAACTCCAAATTTAGCGCAAAAAGATGTCTGATCATGATAAAGATGAATGCAGACCAGACCTCCTGGCCGGGCATCTTTGTGGAGGTAAGACGGATACCGGCGAGACTGACCATCACCTTCCCCTGACGGTAGCACGGCGAAGGGAATGAAGGACTTCTACGACCATTTTATAGCCATAACTGCTGCTCACGCATCCAAGCTATCCCTCCCTCCACAGACTCACCATCACGTGATGAAAAAACTAATTAGAGCAAGCATAGTGCCCAGAATAAGCGGCCTATTAAGAAATCTGAGTCAAACGAATGCTAAAGGTCATCTATTATAAATATACCCGTAAGTATTTATTTTCGTTTTTTTTTTTTTTTTTCCTGGGGGAGTTTATTGTTTGAGAGAGGCCTGGTAAAAATCAGAATATTTTTACGCAATCTACCTCCTGATCCCCACAAAGACTCTCTCTGGGGCCAGAAGGCTATACACCATGAGGAACATGTAGGCAGCGTGTGCTGAGCCTGGAGAGCAGGTTAACAGAGACTGAGAAAAATTCATATTCATTTCAGGTCTTCGACAGCCTCTCCACTTAGGTCAAGTCCAAGGCAAACCAAGTGATTTGATTAGAGGCAGAGAAAGGTGGTGGAGAGTGTATGAACTGACATGAATTCTCTCTCCAACGCCATGACCCACCAGCCAGGGGAATTTGACCTCGTTCTTTCATTTCTCTGAGTCTCAAGTCTCTCATCTGTAAAATAGGGATATGATGCGAAGACCCCCTGCTGGGCCGGTCTGAAGGTCAATGGCGAGATGGCAGACATCTCTCTCTTGTGGCAGGCCTGGAGGGGCAGGACTGCCTTGTGGTTAAACAGTTGACTCACAAGCCAGGTGACCTGTGTTTGTCTTCCAGCTGTGGTCTTTGTTAACTGTCCTTCACCTGGCAGTGTCCTGCGTTCTGTAAAATCTCTGAAGCAGGGAGAATTACGACTAGCTCTTTAGTTGTCGTGAGTTTGTTTCCATGACTTCACACAGGTAGAGTTCTTAGCATGGTCTCTTGTACCTGGCAAGTGCTCAGTAAGTACTTGCAATTATTGTTATTCAAATAGAATTATTAATAGAAATCTCTGAGGGCCAAAGACCTCCTTCTTCTCCTCCTGCAGTCCAGATATCAGCTGCAATACATTAGCTCCCGTGCACAAATGGCAAGAGTGGTTTCAAGCAAATCATCATTCAGTGAGTCATGATTCCAGCTTATAAGCAGAGAAGCACAATTCAATTTTATAGGCAGCTGGGCTGCTAATTAAGAAGCAGCCCTTAACTACAACACCTGACATAGGGGGCCTGTCTCACGACTGCTCACCTTATTTTCCCCGACTTCTCTTCCATTTAGCAGCCATCTCTTTCTCTGCTCACTATTTATTTCCTGTCTCCATCGATGGCATGTCAGCTGTCCGGAGATCTGAACACTGAAATGGCTCCCCAGCCCGAGAACTCGCGCATCTCTGCTTCAAGTCCCAAGAGGACTCGCTTTCTATCCAGAGAGGGGTTCTCAAGAGAAGGCAGAATGACATGGGAGAGACGCCGGATTCTGGGGGAGCAAGGAAGTGGATTCAGAGGATTTACCCGAAGGAAATGAGACAGAAAGAGCATGTACTGCTATTTATAATGGCTTTATTCATAATCGCCCAAGCCTGGAAGCAACACAAATGTCCTTCAGCTGGCGAATGGACAACTGGAGCACGCAGACAGTGCAACCCTGCTGATAGCAACAAAGAACAAGCCACCAGTGCGAGCGCCATGTGGGTCCATCACAAAAGCATTCTCTGAGTAAAAGCCAGCAAAGGCTGCAAAGTCTGTGATGCTGTTTCTACAACTTGCTGGAGAAGGCAGACCCAGAGGGACAGAAAATAGGTCGGTGACGGACAGTACCTGGGGAAGGGTGGAGGGGTCCTCTGCAAAGGGCCCCAGAACCTTTGGAAGAAATGGAAACATTCCGTATGTTGCTGGTGATTACGCAGCCCCTCTGTTTGTCAAAATCCATAGAAATGGGCACTAAAGTAGGCAAACTTCCCCGCATGTGAAGCTGCTTTTGAAATAAATGACCCACTGAATCAAGGATCTTCGCACTTGCCAAAGTCATGAAGCCTCTATTTTTTTCTTTTGTTTTCACTTCATGCATTGTTTTGAAAAGGACAGGTGCAGCAGGCATGAAGGCAAGAAGGCAGGCAGGCAGGAAGAGAGGAGGAAGAAGCGTTTATTTATTTTATTTAGCTGTGCTCCCTGACCCAGGTATGTATGTGGACTAGGCCCAGCAGCCTTATCTGCTAGGCCGCAGGGCAAGCCACTTTAAGCATTTCTTCACATCCTTGTTAGCCATTAAAATATGCATTTTTAAAATAAGGGGGCAATTAGTCACACAGAGTGACACACACACACACACACACACACAAAAGACAATTTATCTTTTTTATGGGAAATCAGTCTTTTAGGAAGAGATGGGTATAAATTCCACTGGATGGTGGGCTCTGATGGAGTAGCGGTATGGTCATCTGCCTCTGGCTGAAACACAATACACATACATCCCAAGGACTGGGGTTCATGTCCCAGGCCAGAAGAACAAACAAGATCTACAACTAACTCATTAACTAAATTAATTCATGAATAAAATGCTCCTCCTTCCTCTTCCTGCCTGCCTGCCTGCTTGCCTTCATTCCTCCCTGAACCTTTCCTTTACAAACAATTCCACTGGGCAAAACATGTTAACAGCTATTACCGCTGGCAGCTGACGCTAGGTGCCATGTGTGTTTCAACTCCAGAGAAGACAACGTGTTTTACTCATCTAATTCATATCTGCCCTCAGTGCACAGTGACCTCAACACATAGGGGAGCCAGTCCTACAAAATTAGGGCAAAGGCGAATATGGACAAATGCCCAATGTGTATTCCAAGGAGAGCAGAGCTGCCCCAGTGAGAGAATGCTTTGATAGCCATCAAACAATAGGAGTTCGGAATACCCTCCAACTGCTCAGGCTCTAACTTTGCAGAAAGAGACCTGATTTTCACAGTTCATCAGAGAAGTATAAAAGAATGTGGACTGATTATTGTGAACTTTGTTTTTAAACTTTAAAATGATTTTTCAACTTAAAACACACTTCACTGGTGAATCATTAGTGTCAGCTTTTCAAAGAACATGTCAACGGCAAAAAGCATCTGGATAAATGAGTAACCCAAGCCTGGGCGGGGTTGAGGAATGGCTGAGTGACATGAGCCAACAAGTTCTGAGGATTTACTGAGCTCAGAGGTGCATGACCTGGTCTCATCCCACCGCAACATACTAGGAAGATGCTGTAATTTTCCTCTACAAGTGGGAGATGAAGGCTGAGAGAGGTGAGGCCGCTTGCTTTTACTTCCCTACATTTCCCAATGCAAATGTGCTGTAAAATGTCCTTAAACTGACCCTGAACCTATAGAACCCACTTCTCCTTCTCTAATAGGAAACACTTCCCAAACTAGTGAATGAATATGTAGCAAATAAATGTTAACAGGACATTTTAGAACGATCTGAGAGTCCTTTAGTCCTGAGCCTGATTTTTTAAGGAAATATACACTGAATGCCATTGGTTTTTTCTTGCATATATCTAATCATGTGGTGGGTAGGCTAACAGAATTGCTCTTGGTTTGTAGAATGGAGTTAAATATCTGATGGCGCAATTCAAAGGACCTTCTTCAAGGATCAGAGCTTAGGGCGTGGAAATGGTGATTTCAGAATTTAATTCAGATGGAGGTGCGGGGAGGCAAGAAGCAAGAAAATAAAATCACAAAGAAGTGGATGTTAGTGTGCTAGTAAGTGGTTCTGGGGTGGGGAAGACTGGTTGGTAGCAAGTCTTCCATGGCCCAGTTGAAGCTATTCACGTGAAGTCCACCAGCTAGTGACTTTTGTGACAATTTCACAAATGACTATCATGAGTTGCTTTTGGGGAAATGTTTGGTGAAAAATATCAGTTCAGAGAAAGCCTCACATCTAGCCCAGGTAAATTTAAAACAAGGGGTGAGAACAGAAAGGTGGATCCATCCAGAAAGAATTCACCAAGAGGAGAGAGCCGTGTGATCAGGAACACACAGCGAGTTTATTAAAAGCAGAAGCAGCGAGTTGAAGCTCCCTGCGAGCTGGGAAAGTTCCTTCAAGGGAACTCACACATGTGTGTACCACACATGCTGCCCATATCTCCCATAGGCAAGATGAATTCTGATATATATCTGAGGGGTGGGGACTTCTCCCTTCGTGGGTGTGTCCAGATTACCTGGCTCCAATATCTAGGGATGTGTCCTAGATTCAAGTTGCTAACTTGGGGTCCTTGCTCTTTGGGGGTCCTTGCTTTTAGAAGTCACAGGTTTTGCCAATTAATTTTCTGCTCATATAGGGCATGCTTCCCTATAGATTTTTAAGCTGTGCTGTCCCCATATCAGTGATGATGATGATGAGATGATGATGATGAGATGATGATGATGATGATGATGATGATGATGATGATGGCGATGAAGTGTTTTGTGAAACAAAAGTGGGACTGAGCTTCTGAGAAAAGGAAATGACGACTCCTGGTAACCGCATTGACAACTTGCTCAGAGGCCCCAGCATAAAGAAGCAACTGTCCAATCATCTGAGTTCCTCTGCTGGCCAGCATCAGCCCACATCATATACATAGACACCACACCACTTCTAAAGGGAACTCCAGCATCTCTTCCTGCTCATAGATCTTCCTCTGAATACCTGATGCCCACAGTCCCTCCTATTGTTTAGTTTGTGACTTGGAGTCTAATTTTATTTCTCACCCCGCTACTTGCAGTTTCACGAGACCCTTCAGATTTGATGAGCACAGTCTTTCCCCCATCAGTATGGCTTCCTGTTGGATTCTCCCCATCTCCACACTCATGGATTTCATCCACTTAGGTGATTTTTGTTCCCTTGAATTCGAAGAGAACTTTCCTCAAATTTAGCAACGAGACACCTCGATCACAATTGAGGGAAGAATTCACTGACAACCACCTGTTCAAACCTGTGTCAGTTCAACTACATAACTGATACATGAACATGTATAATTAGTTACTTGATTAGCTTACAATTTGAATTTACCCATTTATTCCACCATATTTATTAACCACATAATATTGACCAAGCACCATACAGGGCCCTAGGAACACAGAAATAAATCAGGAAAAAAATAGCAGAACTGCAGGTGGGGCGAGGCGGGGCGTTAGAGTCTCGCAAAGGAAACAAACACATATGCATTAATCTTATTCCTGATGACTAATGCTAAATATGTGCTAAGTTTTGATATTCTAGAATTGGAAGGTGCCTCTGCAATCAATGCCAGTCCTTACTTTCCTACCAGCTGCTAGGCAGAAGGGTAAGTTGTCACTGCCTGGGATAACACAAGTGAGAAACCCCAGCGCAGGAGAATTTAGTGATGCACAGTGAGTAGATTTACCCTTTCTCACCTCGGTGCAGTGGTGACAAAATTTTAACTGAATGTTGGAATTTTAATTGTTGCTTAAAATGTATTCCAAAAGATGATGATGAGCATTTAAAAAAATACATTGAGCACAGAGAAAAATACATCTCTTCAACAGGCAACGCAATTAAAAGCAGTACAACCTACCGCATGTCTAGTGATAGCTGACAGAACTTTCAAACCTGAGAGAGGCAGGTGTGACCAATTCACATCCCATGAAGGACTATCACACAGGCTCTAGAAGTTTCTCAGTTCAAAGCTTCCTGTCACTTAAAGAAACTTTCAGCAATATGTCATTCAAAGGGCAATCAGGATTCTGAGTTTAACCAAAAAAGAAAAAAGACAAAAGTCTGATCATCTTGAAAATGCTCCAGTCCTTAACTGAACTAAGCTTGCTAATGAGGTCTGTACGCCCAATGCAGATTACAAATGGGATCATGATATAGACCACGAGGCTGCAAACCTGAGATCCTCAATATACTGAAGAAGTAGCATTCAAACACTGTAATGCTAAACCAAAAAATGTAGAATGTAATTACCTGGATAAATTTGAAAGTTTAAAAAAATTGATGTGGTTTCAGAGTCTTTCTGAAGTTATCACTAAATAAATATGCCATCTCAAAAATCAATAATAGTGTCTTAAAATCAAGAAGCGATGGTAATTATATTATACTGTCAAATGTGCTTACGGAGAGCATGATTTAGAGTATTTTAATATACTGTAATTATCATATATTGTCAAAGTGCTATGGAGTCTTGATTTAAAGCATTTTAGCTCATTGTCCTCATTAGTGTAATGATATTTATCAGAAAATGTGTTAGATTTGGTAGATTAGGAAAATAAGATCATGAAGTGATAGGAAAAAGGACTGTGGAACATGAAAAAGAGAGTGATTAATTTTCTTAGATGCAGGAGAGGGAAGAAAGAAATTAGCTTTCCGAAATGGTGATTTTTTTTTTTTTTTTTTTGAAAGAGGAAGGAAGGCAGGCACGCAAGAAGAGAGAGAAGAAAGCATTTATTTGTTTTGGTTGTTCCCCTCAGGTCACAAACCAGGATCCTTAGGTCTTCCATGATCTATACCCTCACTGACAGCTCAGCACCTGAGCCACCAGGGTGTGCCTGATATATACATGCATATATAGTCTTTAAAGATAGGTAAATTTTTTGTCACAAGAGTCAAAAAAATTAAAATTAGAGAGAAGCAACATGAAGAAAGCATGAAACTCCAAAAATACTTGGCTTATTCAGGAAACCCCAAGTACTTCTGTGGCTAGATTTTAGTTTTTAAGAGGGCGGTGACAGAAAAAGTGTACAGGCCATCTGAAGAATCTTGTGTTACAACGCATCCTCTACACAGTGACGGGGTCACAAAAAGGTTTACATAGGGAGGTCTCATGATCCAATGTATGTGTTCACTAGTGACACAGAGAATGGGTGGGAAGAGAAGGCTGGAGGCGGTCACAGTCTTCCAGGGAAGAGTGGATGAGGGCCTCAGCCAGCTGAATGGCTGTGCATATGGTTAAGGAAGCCACCTCCCTTGGGTTTCTTCCCATTGCATTTCCATATTGGTGAATTCTGCCACCAGAGCAGATAAGGTGAATTATGTACCACTGGCAACAAAGAGATAAACTAGGAAAAAAATATGTGGATCCAGGGTTTATTCTTTGGAGAGAAAATTCTCCTTTTTTATTCATTTTGATTTCTTGTAGAGGCAAAGGAAAATTAGCAGGTAGTATAAGACCTTAGAACGTGTACTTGTGACTCTGGTGACTGAGACTATTGGAGTGTGGACCTTGTAAAAGTCAAAGACCTGAATTTTTGACCTGAGACTGGGGTGGAAACCAAAAAAACACAAATTTTTAAATTCTTCTTCCTTCCCTCTCTTCTTTCCTCTGCTTAGGAAAAATGGGAAAAAGAAAAGGAACTTAGTGACTGAAGTCTGCCTCAGGGGTGCTGTGGATAAAGGAGTGCCCTTTTTATTACACAATTGTATTCAGTTGCAAAGGTCCAATCATCCTTCTTTTATGTTTTGCGATAGTAAGGTAATGACTAAAGTTGGAAAAAGCTGAATGTATTTGCTATTGAAACATGACTACGTAACTCTTAAAGGATATTTTAATTAAGAAAAAGGTCACTATAAACTTTTCCAGACCAAGTTTCATGGTTTTGCTCTTCAAGCACAGTGAAGCATAAATGTGGACAAACGTCCTTATCTCAGAATCATTTCCTTCGACTAGCACGTGTAGGTGGTCCCTGCAGAGCTGGACGCAGCCTTACAGGGCTCACCACGCTGGGGCCTGGGTGAGGCCGGCGGGACATTCACCTTTGGCACAAAATTAAAGGAGCATCAAAAAATTACTCATCAAGATTAATAATGATGGGAGACAAAAACACAAATCAAGGAGTGTTGACGTGATGGTGGAGGGATGGGGAAAATGAGATGAAGTGAACTAACTGTAAGTGAAGGGAGAAAAAAGTGGGGGCAGAAATATTGGTAAACCTACTGTGCTATGTGTAAAGGTAAAAATAATATAATATATACCTCAAAACAAGTTAGTGTCAAAATGCAATTTCCTTTCAATAAAAAATGTGAAAAAATAAGATGAAGAATGAGTAATCCAATATGGTTTCTTTAAAATCACTAATGCAAAAAAATACATATGGATACAGAGAAGTGATACCAATGCATATAACCTCTTCCAGAAAGGTGAGCACTTCCTCGCTCATTTTAAAAAAGTATTATCACGATGCCCAAGTCAGGCAATGAGGGTATTAAAAAAAAGAAAACTACTAGTACGCATGTCTCATGAACATAGATTTATATGGACATTACTAATAAATATTCTTAGTAATGAAAATATATTTTATTTTATGAAGAAGCATCCAACACAATCAGGCACCCACTCATGATAAAAACTCAGAAGGTGCACCCTGATAGCTCAGGTGCTAAGCCTGTGACTGGGCCATTAATTATACAAAATCCAAGAGTTTCTGTTTGTGACTGGGTTGGGGTGGGGGGTGGCGGGAACAAGCAAAAATAAAATAAATAAATAAATGTGCTCTCTCCTCCTCTTCCCTCCTTCCTCAAAAAAAATGCTTCTTTAAAAAAATTGAGAAAAGTGAAATATAGGGCGATTTTTTCAACCTCATCAAGAACATCTCCCAAAACACACTATAGTTAACATCTTACATAAAAGTAAAACATGTTCCCTATAAGATCAAGGAGACAGTGTTGTCTGCTCTCACTACAGCTGTTCAGCATAGCACTGGACGCTCTAACTAGCAATAGTAAGGGAACAAAAGGAAACAAAACAGATACCGTTATAAAGAAGAAATAAAGCTGTTGCTGTTTGCTGATGATAGGATAGTATGAAAAATAAAAACTCAGGGAATCTTCTAGAACACCTACAACTAAACAGAACTGAAAAATCCCAGAACTAATCAACAACATTAACAAGATCACAGAATACCAGATCTGCATACCAGATCGATGGTATACATGCTAGCAATAAATAGGTAGAAACCAAAATTAAAAATCTCCAACCACTTGCAATTGCTCAAAATAATGAAATACTTATGTGTCATCTAGCGAAATTGCACCGTATACTAACATCTGTCAAACTCTGATGAAAGAAATCAAAGACGATATAAATACACTTTCCATGTACATGGATTAAAAGACTCAGCGAACTAAGGATGTCAATTCTCTTCAAACTGACATACAGCTTGAATAGAATGCCTGTCTAAATCCTCGCACAACTTTTTGTAGGTATACACAAAATAATTCTAAAATGTATATAGAAAGCGAAAGAAAGATTTGCTAAAACATTCTGGAAAAAGAAGAACAAAATGGAAGAAATCACTCTACCTGCTTTCAAGAGTTGTTTAAAGCCAGAGTAGTTAAGAGTGTGTGATACCAGCAGAGGGGTTGACAAATAGACCAGTACGACAGTACAGAGAACCCAGAAATAGCCCCATACAAGTACAGACAACTAATTTTTTTAAATAAAAGTCAAAAGTAAGTCAATAGAGGAAAAGTAGTCTTGTCAATAAATGTTGCAGGACCAATTAAATATCAAGGCCAAAAAAAAAAAAAAAATGTACAAAAAGTGTAACTTGCCTGAATCTTTCAATGTATACAAAATTAACTCAAAATAGATCAAAGAATTAAATGTAAAAAATGAAAGTATAAAAATTTTAAGACACAATGGAGAAGAATATCTTCAATGGAGCTTAATGAAGTAGTTTAGACCTAACACCGAAGCACATTCCATAAAAAAAAAAAAGGATAAATAGAACTTCATCAAAATTAAAACCTTGTTCTGTGAAAAACTGTTAAGAGAATAATAGGCAAACTACAGAGTGGGAGAAAATGTATGCAAATCAAATATTTGACAAAGGCCTCATTACTAGAATATCCAAAAAACACTTAGACACCAACATCATGAAAATAAGGAATCCAATTAGAAAATGGGCAAAAGACATGCAAAGACATTTTGCCAGTAAGGACATACAAATAGCCAATAAATACATGTTAGCTGTTCAACTGCAGTGAACAACTGGGTGAAATAAAACAGTGCTCCTACCGCCTCTCTTTTTCTGCCTGTCTGCCTACTGCTGCCTTCATTCCTGCCTTTAAACAATGAATAAAAACAGAAAAAAAAAATTTGTATTCTGACTGGCATGATACTGGATTTAGAAATTTAATTTTAAGAGAATTCCTAACTTTTAAAATCTTTATAATAGTATTCATGTTTTAAATTCCTAGGCAAACAGAATACATGTCCATTGATGTATTAAAGTCTTCTTGAACAAAATGATTTTGCGTTTTGTTGCATATCTTTGATCAAGGAGTCCTGAGGAGGGAGCTCTTTTCTGTAACCCTAAAGGTTCTATTTATAACTATCATAACAGGAGCAAATTCATTCCCCCAGCATTTATGAAGCCCCTACCTCATGTGGCACACACTTTGTTAGAAAATGAATAGATAATGAAGCAAAAACATGGTCCCTGCTCCAACACCTTATCAGGTGGTCATTTTAGTAGAGTATGGGCCAATAAATAATTGCAGATAATATCAGAGCAGCTGTAAAAAATGCCTTACAGTATGTTGTAGACTAAAGGATTATAGAGTTTGAAGAACTTAGTTTCCCTAGGAGTTTGTTGGAGCTCCCAAGACATAACATACCAACTAGATTTAGAGGAAAAGTGAGTATTGGACAATAAGAGTATTGCCCATTCATGTATCAACTGGTGTGTAATATTACTCAAAAAGATTGTCTTAATTAAAAACAAGTAAAAATGAATACAAAGTATTCACTAAAATGGATTGGTATATATATATATATATATATATATAAATACATATGTATATGTGGGTGGTACAATATTACATAACCGTGAAAAGGGATGAAACCCTGTTATTTGTGACAACCTAGATGGAACTAGAGGGAATTCTGCTAAATAAAATAAATCAAAGGAGAAAGACAGATACCAAATGATTTCACTCGTATGTGGAATATAAAGAAACAAAAAAAGAATAGACAAAACAAAACTAACCCTTGGACATTGACAATAGAAATGAAGTTACCAGTGGAGGAGGGGGTGGGGACTGGGACCAAGCAGTGGTGGGTCCAATGGGAGTATGAAGGATTATAGGCAATTTGGTGGTGGGTGTGGGTGTTGACATATATTTGAGGAATGGCCCCTACACATATGGGCTTATATTATTTTGTAAATCAAAGTTACCTCAATAAATATTAAGAAGAAATAGGATCTAACATATAAGCATATTTCATACATGTGAGTGAATTCTTTAGAGAGTAGAGATACGAATTTTGATTGTTATATATGCTATAAATACTTCCCCAGGCAACTAGATTAATTTTCATAGCACAGAAATTCAAAAATGTTAGACCGTTAAATCTGTCATTTCCTGTTTCATTTTTCCTATTGTTTCAATCTCTCAAATGCTACCATCTCTACAAAGATCTGGTAAATGGGGTCCCATTTTGGTTACCACATGGCAATCATCTCAAGGAATTGCTGAATAGCAGTCCAAAATGATGAGAAACGGAAAGTAGGTTTCCATTTTTTTTCAAGAGCCAAAATTGAAATAGAAAAGATCAAATGGCTAACTTGCGTGTTGCTTCCAAGAATAATACAGAGGATGATGAGCAGTGATTTTTCATGTTCAATAAGTTTAAGAGAAAGTGAATTTACAACAAAGTAAAAAAGTTTTGGGTGACTGTGAGGAGGAACTTATTTACTCTCAGGGTGCTAGAGCAGTGGAAAAATCTCCCACATAAGATGAGGGACTCCATTCCCATAGGTTTTCCAAGAAACCATTTCTATCAATTTGTTTACAAGCTAGAGCTCTTCTTGGGATTGTCTTAGGGAAGGGAAGGCAAAGGGATCAGACTATTAGCGGAAGGCCAAGGGCTGTGTCTATCAGTTCACACAAAGATCTGGAAAAACTAGTTTGTCCCTTAGACAGAAGGGTGCTGACAGAGGGAATACTGACTCAGCTGAGAGCTCAAGGCCTCCTCAATCTTGGTTGACATTTGTCGTTCAAGGGCACATCACATTCTTAAAAAATAAAAATTGGGGCCACAGTTTAGTGATGCTGTGACCTATATTAATTCACGGCTGGCCTGAGACAAACGGGGTGACCTGGGACAAACAGACTCACAGTGATCGCTTCCTCATGTCCGTCCTGCCCCAATCCAACTTAGTCATGAAATTACATAAAAGTCAAGAACCAAAAGCACTGAGAATATACATTTTTTTAAAGGAGGGAATAAAAAGCAATTTGTGTGTGTGTGTGTGTGTGTGTGATTTAGAAATGCTATGCTGGTAGGAAATTTAGATAAAAATAGTCTAGCTCACTCCCAAACTCCCAAATTAACCAAATTTCTTTTAGAAGGGCAGGCATATTCAGCATATAAATCAATGGTCAAAATCTGGTCTTTAGTGACTTTGAAAACAGATATAAAAATGCATATTTTACATTTTGAAAAGTCTTTAATTGACTAGTAGAGCCATGGTAAAAGGAGATTAGAAATATTTTCAGCTGCATAAGATTTTCAATGAGTCCCCTAAGGATGTGGGTGGATATCTTTGATTTAAGATTGAGCCGATTTAGTAGGAAGGAAATGTGGTGGCAGGCATTAGAACCTCATTTTTATTATCCGGCATTTATGAAATTCATTTCCTCTCTGAACTGAAAAAAAAAAAAAAGGACTTTATAATATAATACTTAATGCAAGCAGTGTTATATTTAAAGGGCTGGAGCTGGAGATGTTAGAAGACCAGCTGGTGGCCAAGGCTACATTGTATTGATGGGGTCACCAGCACCTGAAGTCCAATAGCTCAAATTCTTTAGAGTCTCTCAGACTCAGAAATACTGACCCACACCAACAAACCCTCAATTCTCTGAGGTCAAGGATGAGGGTGAGTGGACACACACACGTGCCTTTTCTTCCTTACTAAATCCTATGAAATCACCAAAGAGATATAAAAAGAATAAATCTATAGCAATATGAGGAAACAATCAAAAGCTTTGTAATGAACCAGAAATTTGGAATTCTTCCTAAAAGAGATAAAGCAAAATGAGAACTATTTAAAAGAAAAAAAAAATCCTGTACAATATCACTGCTCAAAACACATGCAAGAAAGAAATCATAACATTGGGAAGACTGGTCTTGGAGGTGCTGCATGCTCAGCGTTAGTGCAGTTCACTAATTCATTTTTTTATTCAACAAATAGTTGTTAGCCATCTGTCTGTGTCAGACACTGCTGTAAGACATCGTGGTAACCTTAGTGAAGAAAGCAAGAGTCTTGCCCTCTTAGAGCTTATGTTGCGGTGGGATGAGAGAATAAAAGAGAAATGTAACAAGCATCTTACTACGTCAGAAGAGGATGAACACTAAAGGAAATGAAAAAGGTGTTGGGACAAGGGAGATTTGTTCTACAGAGGTTGGGGCTGGCTGTTGAACGAGGTAGTCAGGATAGGAAAGGAAAGGAGAGAGCTCAGCAGCTATCTGGAGGAAGGACATTTAACACAGAAGGAACTGCATGCACAGAGCTCCAAGAGGGGAGTGGTGTCCTGTCATGTTCCAGGGACTTCAATGAAACCAGAATAACTGTGGAGGCATAAGCTGGGAGGAGAGCAGAAGGAGATGGGGTCGAAGGGTCACAGGGAGCTGGATTGAGCAGCCCTCCCATGGACCTTGGACTTCAAGTGAAATAGGAACAGGAGCAATAGCAGATGAGGTCTGTAGGTGGCAGAGAAGAGTGCAGGGTCTTGAGCAAAGAAGTGGGGTGCTCTAATATGCATTTAATGAGCTCGACGCGTGTTGAGAATCGATGGTAGAAGGAAGGGGAGACCAGTAATCCAGGTGAGAGTGCATGGAGACTGAAAAGCGCGGAAGCAATGGAGGTGATGAAAGTGGTTCATTCTGAGTGTATTTTGAAGGTAGAACAAAAAGAATCTCCTGATGCTTTGGGTCTAGGATGTGAGAGAAAGAACCATCACAGATAATCCCCATTTTCTGGCCTGAGCAGTTGGTTAGATGGATTTGTTCTTACCTGAGCCAGGGACAGCTGCAAGCAGAGGGTACAGAGATGTTCGGAACAGGCTTCCCTAAGATGTGTCACTTTGGCATGCGGATTATTTCCAAATAAAGTCAATCAAGGCCCTGCAGACTCAAAAAAAACTTGCCTAGAAGAATGGTAATTGGGGGTGTCACCCAGGTTTTAGCATTATCTTCAGAAATAGCCTTTTTATCAGAGAAGCCCAGCTAGATGGCAGGGCAAAAATGAAATTACTGAACACCTAACCCTTTTGTCATGTGAGTTCCCTCCTCTCTTTCTGAATTCCTAGACCCCTATCTCATTCTTTAGCTCAGGATAAATACTATTATTTTGCCCCATTTACTATAGAATTTATTTCCATGTCCACCCTCCATATGTATATAATTAAATTTGCTCTTTTCCTCCTACAAGCTGATGTTAATTTGACTGTTCCACCAGTCCTTGAAGAAACAGGAAGGGTAGGGAAAAATTTCCCCTCTACTCCCACTACAGGTTGGAAGTAATTTGGGAGCAGGAGAAGGTGGTTATGAGTTCTATTTTGGACACGTTGTGTTAAGATGTCCCTTAGGCATAATATCCAGGATCCAAAGTTTGCAAGAGAAGTCTGGGCTGGAGATGATATATTTAGTGGTTATTAGTATATGTCCCGTTTAAAGGAGGTTAGATATGATCACAAACGAGAGAATATAGATAGGGAATAGAAAAATGACTTTCACTGATTAAATGAGAAACACCAGATGATTCTCTCAGTAGATGCCCCCAAAATCTTGACAAACTTAAATCCTTCCCGATTAAGAAAACAGTAACACAATGCTTAGCAGACTAGAAATATAAAGAAGCTTTATTTAAGGGAAAAAATAAGACGTCAATGTATGATGAAAGGTATGTTCTTTAGGTGGAAGACTAAATATACATATTTTTTATCTTTGTTTTCTCTGCTTGAGAGTTCTCAAATTACAAAGTAATACAGCATGAGTGCAGCAAGTAGAAGAACACAATGGTGCGGAAAGAAAAGTTAATCATCATTTCATCCCCATCTCAATCCCCATTGAGGTAACAAATGTTAACAACCTGGCATTTATCCCTTCTCATCTTTTTTCATGGCTCATTCAGTATTACAGGCATTTATGCAGCTCACATTTATAAAGGTTTGTTTGGGTGAGCTCTGCTTTGACAAAATAGAAGCATACCACACACTTTACTAGCTTTTAAAAATATCATGAATATTCCTGCAAATATGCAAGTGTTTTCACTTCATATACACACATCCATGCATCTATTTCTAAAACCACTTCAGTTAACAATAAATAAGGAATGATGGACTCAAGTATCATTGTTCAAGTCCTAATGAATCAATGGATACAGGAGAACGGAACAACAAAGACAGACAGACAGCCCCCTGTACTGCCTTCCAGGAAGAATGTTTGCCAGAAACTTGAGTCTGAATCTGATCAAACTTCTGTAGAGAGACTATAGTATCTCTCTCTCTGTGTCTCTCTCTGTCTCTCTCTGTCTCTCTCTCTCTCTCTCTCTCTCTCTCTCTCTCTCTCTGTATATATAGCATAATATGTTTGTATATATTAATGCACTTGCATTCATGTATATTAATATCATGTCATTATGTTAGTTTTTTAAATTTTAGAATATTTTTTTCTTCTATCCTTCCAGCTTCTACCCAAATCTTATCTGCCTGCTCTCCACCTGGCATAACCTTTGGGGTTTTTTTGTTTTGCTTAAGGAAAGGTGCAGGCAGGAATGAAGGCAAGTAGGCAAGCAGGCTGGAAGAGAGAGGAAGAGGAAGCATTTATTTACTTAATTTAGTTGTTTATCTTGGTTCTTTCCCCCAGGCCTCAAGTCTTGAACCCTGAACCTTGGGATGTGGTGGACTGTGCTGGTGAACGAAACCGCTAGGCCACCTGAGCACACCCACTATAACCTTTGGTAACAACCCCGTTTAGAACATGCTATGCTTTCCCCCCACATTCATGTAAGCATAAGCAAGCATATTGCACACAAATATAAACATTTACATGTACACACATACACATGCATACACATTTACTCGCTTTTCCCTGGGACCCATGATATACACAGTCCTTGGCATGTTGACTCCTCAGCATCATCTAGAAATCCTTCCAATTCACTGGGTTCTAATTCCTTCTTCTTAGTAGGTGCATAGTATTTTATGATGCAGAGACAATTCATTCAAACATTTCCTTCCAACTGCATATTCACTTTATTTTTAGTTTTTTGCTACTGTAATTCTGCAATAACAAGTAATAACATAGATCTTTCCTTACTCATTTTTTCATTTCTACTGGCTACATTTCCAAGAGTGCAATCATTGGGCCCAAGAGTATATGGAGGCTTTATTTTATTAGATACTGCTAGACTTTTTTTTCCTCTCAGAAGGCAATGAAAGGATTCACATTTTCACAAGCATACATGAGCCTGCCACAGATCATATCACTCTATTTTTTGCCAATCTGATGGGTGGATTGTCTCATTATTACATGAATTTTCAGTTCCCTGACTGCTGGTGGAGTTTGGGTGCCTTTTAATATGTGTATTAGCTATTCTGAATTGCTGTTCTGGGAACTGTCTGTTTATACCATCTGCCCTTTTTAAAAAATGTGAAGGGCTTACCTTTTTCTTACTAAGAAAAGAATTTATAAGAATTATTTCCAAGCATTTTGTTGCATATAAGAAATATGAACCCTTAATCTCTTACCTACACTGTGCATAGTCTCCTAAATTCCTATGTTGACTCCAAGCTTTTGTTTGTATTGTTTTTCACCAGATGAATGTTTTGCATTTTTATATAATCAACTATTCTGCCTTGTATACCTTTTAGTTTTCTGCTTTTAGTTGAGGAGGTGCTCTCAGTCCCCTAGATCAGTGTGCAGTCTAAACGTGCTAAGATAGCTTGTTTACATTGAGGCTTTTGATCCACTTGCAGTGTATAGCTGGATTTAGTGTGAAATTGGGATACAAGTTCATTGTGTTCTAGATGAATAGCCAGGTATGCCGACACTATTTATTAAGTAAGCCCTTCTTCCCCACAGAACTGAAACACTGTCTTTGTCACATATTAAATGATGATATATACTGAGATCTATTTTTAGAACTGCTCTTCTGTTTCAATGATTTGTCTGCTTTTATGCCAATATCATGGTAGTCATATTATAGGGACGTATCTTACAGCAACATTTAGTTCAAGGCAAGTCACTCATTATTTGTCTTCTCTGTAATTTCTTTGCTCTTCCGGCATTCGTATATCTGTATAGATTTTTAAATAATTGTATCCAACTCCCTCTACCTCCCACAAGAGAACTGCTGAGATAATAAGTGGAATTGGTCTGTTTTTATTTGGGGAGAGAATTGTTCTTTATTTAATCTGTAAAAATTTCGACATTTATTTCTTTAAAAAAAAATACCAGCACCTTGAATATTAACAATAATCACTTCGTATAATGAAATGTCTAGTTACTGTTTACATCTCCCCAATTCTCTCATGAGTATTTAATTTTTTTTAGACTGAGGATCCAAATAAAGTCATAAATTGCAGTTGGTGGTGATAGGTCTTTAATTTTGTTTTAAAGGAAAGGTGAAGGTAGGAATGAAGGTGAGCAGGCAGAGATAAAAAAAAAAAAGAAGAATTTATTTGTTTTATTTTATTATTCACCATTTTTTCTTTTCTTTTAAAGGAAAGGTGCAGGCAGAAAGTAAGGTGAGAAAGCCAGGCAGGAAGAGAGAGGAGAAAGATGCATTCTATTTATTTTATTTAGTTGTTCATCTTAGTTATTCCCCTGGGCCAGGACTTGAATTGCGGACCATGGGAGGTATGTGAACTGCACTGCAGTGGTGGATTAAATCTCTAGGCCTCCAGGGCATGCCCAATTGTTCATCTTGGTTGTTTCCCCCACCCTCCACCTTGGGTCACAAACCCAGGTTCTTGGGATGTATGTGGGCTGTGTCAGTCAGAGGTCACGAACTTACCCACTAAGCCACCAGGGGAGAAAGTCTTTCATTGTTTTAACTGATATACTCCCCGTGAGAAATGCAATTTACTGAAGAAAGTGGGTTGTCTATCCAGTAGCATTTCCCTCACCTGAATTTTAAATATTGCACATCTGTGATGTCCTTTCATATTCCCTGTCCCCTGTAGTTTCTGTATATTTGTGGCTAGATTTAGACATTTGATCAGACTCAGGTGCAAATCATGTCAAATCTTCATAGAAAGTGGCACAGCATGTTAATTGTCTCTTTGTATTGTTCACAACTCCTACATCCATTGCTTTGTTAGGACTTGCATGGTGGTGTTACTCTGGTTCCATCTTTCCTTCTTTTGTTGTTACCTGAAAAAACTTTAGAAGTTTCTTCTACAAAGGACACTTCCATAAAGTGTCCTTTATAACCACCTGGGTACCTGGAGGTGCAGGCCATGCAAGAGAACTAGAGAAAGGACTGATTTCACATAAACTAGTGTCCTAGTATTCTCTAAAGGTGACCATTCTGTTTTGTCTGTTTGGGGTATAAACAATTGGATGTGAAGTGTGCCTGGATGGAGTAGCAGTTGGGCCCACTGCCTCCAGGGGGCGCAGTCTGCATCACCTCAAGGACCCGGGTTGGCATCCTGGGGCCAAGGACAAACAGTCAAGACCAACAAGTGAAATAAATAAAGTGCTTCCTCCTCCTCTCTCTTCCTGCCTGCTTGCCTCTGCTCTCCTTCATTCCTGCCTGCACCTTTCCTTTAAGAAGCATTTTTTTAAACACGTTGATATGTTTTGGTCTGTTTAGTTATTATTTTTAGTTTCCAGTGGCCTGTGGGAACCTCTTCAGTTTGGCCTGTGGGTCTTTTAGTCAAGTCTTGGGAAACACTGAGCTCACATCAAAGAACAGGAGGCTGAGATGCTGTGGGGACAGTGTTGTGTTTCCTGCCCTGGGCCTGTCGCAGCTGTAATCTCAGGGGCTCTGTCGCCTTCTAAGGGACATGGAATACGGGCCCACCAGCTGGGCATTTAATGTGACTGGCTCAGTCTCTGTTTCTGGACTTTTTCAGTGAACAGAGTAGAAAATGGTATTTGTTTATGATCACACATGTCACCAGTTTGTACTAATGGTTCCAATTCAAATGAAACACTACGAGGTTTTTACTTGACTTATTGATCTCCTTCCTGCCACACTGAAAAATGTCAGTTGTTGACAATCCCAGTAGAGTTATTCATTTGCTTAGGGCCACTCTGCACACACTGCAGCCTCAAAATAACTGTCTCCACACTCTCTCTAAAACATGAGCTTACTCAGAGCAGCATATTTTTTGCCTTTCTTCTTTCTTCTTTTTTTTTTTTTTTTGCCCTCTGGGCATATCCCACTAGGGATGGGCTATCAAATGACTGCGCTTTAAACATCACTTTAAATAGGTTCTCTGTGTGGAGCTGGGTCCCCAACCTGATTCCAATTGGGTTGACTTCATTTGTTTTATTTAACTTTCAGTTTTTAGGGATTGCTTTTTATAAATTTAAGTTTGATGTATAACCATGTAAAATATATGTGGTTTCAAAGTCAACTCTAAAAGCCAGCTCTAGATTTTCAGAAAAGTCAACTTTCTGTTTCTGCTTGTTTAATGCTTTCCCCATAGGAAGTAATTTAAAACTGCTTTCAAAAGCATTTTATTTAGGTTTATTTAGTTGTTCATCTTGGTGGTTCCCCCTGGCCCTGGGATGCAAACCCAGGTCCTTGAGATATATATGGAGTACACTTGGCCAGAGGCAGTGGATGTAACTGCTACTCCATCAAAATGCATCTACAACTGCTTTTATAATTAATTAGCTTTGTATTTTTAAATATAAGTAGTTACAGCTTTACCCTAATGTGTGTATATACATAGTAAGTGTATATGTGTGTGTTTCTCTCTTCCTAACTGGTAGGGAACCATCTTGTTTTCTCATATAACGAACTAGATAGAGATCACCCTATCTCATTAATCTCTAGAGTTTTAGCGTGTTCATTCAGTGCCGTTTCCACATCGTCTAGGTTATTAGCCTTTCTTTAGCCACCAAGTCCTCCGCTGACTCTTCAAATACCCAAACCAATGGAGCCATGAGTCATCTCCTTCCAAGCCATCCAAAGGATCCATCAGGTGAGAAGGGTTAGTTCATATTAAATTTTCCTATCCAAGGACGAGATAGATGCAAATATACAGACATCAGGTATATCCTGTATTAGTATATACATTTAATTCAACTCCAATCAAATTCTAATAGGACTTTTTAAGGGAATTTAGTAAATTGGCTATGCAATGCATATGAAAGAAAAAGCCACCCAAATGAAACTTTGGAAATAAAAAGAAAAATGAGGAGATAACTATCCCTACAGATATTGGAGCATACTCTGAGTCTTTAATAGAGATTTACTCGCCTACTATACCATAAGGTGAATAAACAGGGCTCAGCTTTAGCCTCCTTCCTGTACAACGCAATTGAAAGGCACAAAGAAAAATTAAAGTTTTTAGGTATTAGACTACAGGGACCAGAGCACAGGGAAGGACAACCAAGATGAACCCTGAGATTGCCAACATTTGCTGCCTGGAGAGGATTTCTCATCTGTGATGTAGGGAAGACCACCCAGAGTGGTCTCTGGCCAGAGGACGTAGAGTTGGCATCTGAGGAAGCAAGGCAGCTGGAATGCATGGGACAGGCCGGAGGGCACAGAGGCAGGGGAGAGAGTGCTGGAGACCTGCAGAGAGCTCTCCTGGAGGCTTCAACTCAGTACCCACCAGCACATGCGAGTCTTCGCTCAGGCTGCTGAAACAAGATGCCATACATAGGGCGGCTTAAACATGGCATGTTTATTTCTCACAATCCTGGAAGCTAGAAGGCCAAGGTCAGGGTGCCTGGCCTGTTCTTGCTGCAATTTCTTTTTCTGATTATAGGTTCATATGGTCTTCATTGGTGCATACATGGGAGGAGAGAGAGGTGGGGGGAGGGAAAAGAGTGGGGGGAGAGGAGGATGGGAGGGAGGAGGGTGGGGGAAGAGGAGGGTAGAAGGAGGGAGGGTAGAGGGGGAGACAGGGAGGAAGGAAAAGAAAAGAGGAAGGGAGGGATGGATAACATCTCCTCTTTTTGTAGGACATTCATTAATCCCATCATGAGGACACCAACCTCATGACTCTTTCTAACCCCACTATCTCCCAAGGACCTCGCCTTCCAAACACCATCACATTAGAGGTTAAGGTTTCAGCATGTGAATTTGGGAGGGAGAGGCATAGACTTTCAGTCTATAGTAGGAGGAAGAGCACCAGAGAGAATCAGGCTAAACACCCCCCAATAAGG
This sequence comes from Solenodon paradoxus, assembly GCA_004363575.1. Taxonomy (NCBI): domain Eukaryota; kingdom Metazoa; phylum Chordata; class Mammalia; order Eulipotyphla; family Solenodontidae; genus Solenodon; species Solenodon paradoxus. The sequence goes on along the minus strand of RJWH01004149.1, from coordinate 93,873 downwards.
AGTCCTGGATCGAAGGCTGTTCTGGACCCCACTAGCAAAGCTTAAAGACAAGCTTTGAATTCCTTCCAAGCAACAATATTTTAGAAGAAAGCTCAGAAATATGGAAAGAAGCAGAAAATATCCAGTATTGAACAAGACAAAATTCAAAGTATTTGCATCTACTAAAAATTGACTAGGCATGCCAAGACACAGAATAATATACATCATAATAATGAGAAAAATCAATCAATAAAAAAGATGCAGAAATAGCACAGATGATAAAATTAATAGACAGTGCCATTAAAAACATAATCACAAATAAGTTCAAGAAGGGAGAGGAAAGCATTCACATATTAAGGGGAAACATGGGCAAGCTGGAGAAGACCCTTATCTGACTTCCAGACCCACCAGGGCCTTGTCTTTAGAGTCAGGGCCATTCAGTGAATCAGTCTTCGATGAATGGGCTTTTTGAAAATTAATTTTATTGATGTAACACTGGTTTATATCATTATATAGATTTCAGGTGCACATCATTGTAAATCGACACCTGAATATACTATATTACGTTCAAAAGTCTAATTTCCATCCTTCCCCATAAAATTGACCCCACTTTATTTGATTTACCCTCCTCCATCCCCGCTTCCCTTCTGGTAATTACTATTTTGTTCTGACAGGCAAAGAGTTTGTTTTTGTTTTGTTTCTTTATCTTCCACATATGAGTGAAATAATAGGGTGTTTTATTCCATCTGACATTTCACCAAGCATAACACCCTTTAGGTCCTTTTATATTTTTGCAAATGGCAATATTTCATGTGTTTTAGCTGAAGAGTGTCCATTGGGTCTATATCCATTGTATGTATATGAATTTTTATCCATGTGTGTATATACGCCCTGTCTTCTTTATTCCTCCATCCATCGTCATTGAGGTTCTTTCTGACTCTAGGCTATTGTGATGATGCTTCAAGGAACATAAGGATACAGATAACTCTTCGAATCAATGTTCTCCTATTCTTCAAATAAATGCTATAAGTAGAATAGCTGGATCAGATGGTAGCTCTATTGCTAATATTTTGAGGACTCTCCATACACTTTTCCGTAGTTGAACTATTCAGTGAAGCTGTCTTTGGTGAACTGACTGTTAGAACAACTGATCAAGAACTACAGCTTGGACCTGAGGCTGATCCTGCGACTAATATTTCTTCCTTTTCAAATGGAAGTGGCACAGCTAGGAAACCAGAGGCTTCCTCCTCTGGATGGGGAGCAGGAGATGAAGACAGTGTGGGTGCTCTATCTCAGCAAGCTTTCACTGAGCAGTAGGAGTGGAGGAAGAGGATGGACTCCCTTCTTGAGCACGCAAATCCAAGAGAGCAAGACCCTACTTTAGGGAGAGCAAAAGGCTGGCTCCTCAGTGATTCATGAATTCCACCCAACTGAGAAGCATGGAGCTGTGTGGTCAGACTCTCACAAAGGTAGCAGAAATGTTGAAATCTTCCTTCCTGGTACATCCCCAAGAGGAAGACATTCCTGAAAAGAATGTAAACCTGGAGATGGAAAAAGAAGCCATCCACTTACTCTTCATAAGCACCAGGCCTTGTACTGAGCATTCAAGCTTCAACCTCTCAGCCTAGTGGATGCTTGTTTTCCTTATAGACTTCCATTCTTATTCGCCTCCTAAATAATTCAGCACAGGATTGAGTTAGTACTAAGTTGCTTCACTGAACTTTCTGCTGCTCCATTTCTACAGTTGTCATCACAGTGGGAGAAGCTGGTAGGAATTACTAGAGCCTAAATCAGGATCTCCCTGAGACCCAGGGAACAGGGGCCCCTTCCCCAACCCCTGGGCTCCACTAGGGCTCTCCTCAGGCCAATCTCCACCCACTTGACAAAGTGTCCCCAGGGGCAAGGGAATATGATGACTGGAGTCCCTGGGACCTGAACCGGAGCCTTCACGACTGGCTGTAGACACTGAAAGAGGAGAGACGTGTGTGCCACAGGCCATGAGCCTGTGTCTATAGCTTTGCCCCAGATCCCTCCAATGTTGGCAGCAGAACTGCCTAGGATAAACAGGACCTGACCGTGCTGCAAGTTTGTGCACAATCCTTCGTGCTGGGGTAATCTAATATTACTTCCACCTGCTTAAACCTTTCTTGAGGACCTGGGTGTCATCTCAGAGCTCGTGGTTTTACTTAGGACTGTGTGATGTCCCTGTTCCCCCTTGAAAGCATTATCTCTATACATTTTCATCTCTTACGCACTCAGCCCTCTTCATTTGGGTTTGCTTTCCCCCTGTTCTGAAACACCTCATCGGGCTCTACTGCTATTGCAACCAACTACTATAGATCTAGCTTCTTAGAGCTGCAAGAATTTATTCTCCTAAAGTTCTGTCCGATAGGGGACTCACCAGGCTAAAACAGAAGAGTTAACAGAACTATAGTCTTTTCTGGAGGCTCCAGGGAGAAATTCTGTTCCCTTAACTCATTCAGATTATTTGCCACATTTGCTCTCTTGCAGTTGTTAAATAATTTCCTTGATGGCTGTCAGCGATGGACTGTTCCCACTCAGAAGCCCACACGTGTTCTTTCTTACTTATGACCCCCTTCCTCCATCCTCACAGCCAGTCACAGTGAGTTGAATTTCTCTCATGCTTTGCTTCTCTTCTGCCACCTTTTCCATTGCATCTGTCTGACTGGCCTGTCTTCCTTTGCCATTGGACCTGTCAGCATACCCCAGGATAATCTCCCTATTTTCAAGTCTGTACCTTTCATGCCATCCACACAGTACCTTTTGCCACGTAATGTAACATACACAACTGACACACCAGGAGGGAAAGACTATGGAGCTGAAAGGTGACACCCATGATCATTGCTGGTTCCAGCACTTCCTTTAATGTTCAGTGGGTCCCTTTGTTTGACACGTTAATGTGTGAGCTCTCACACTCCAGGATCACACATTTTAATATGGTCTTAGTTAATGATACTGGCTCAGGTCCTATGGGCAGAAAAGGCAAATAACGTATCTAGAATGTGTATCTACTCTTGTCAAAATGAGGGGCTACCCCTTCCAGGGTAGATGGTATCCCATATAGTTAACTTGTCACCAAGTGGTTGCTTGGTCTCTTTAAGGGATCGTGTCATATTCGGCACTCAGCATTAGTTTCTGGTGTTAGACAGTAAACGTTCTGGCAGCTGTAGCCAGACCAGCTTTGTGAAGAGAGACCAGTGCTGTCCTTGCAGCCTCCATCTCTGCTGCCCTGTGTCTGTCATGCCAGCACTGGAGTTGGCTTGAAAAACTGAATGATGTGTGATTTTTAATGGCTCTGCTATAATAGCTGCTCTCTGATGGGCATTCACATACAGACTAAAGATCTTCATGCTCTGTGCCACTTCCATATGTTCATCCACAGGGCTTCCCTCTAGTCACCATTGACACCCAGTCTTCAAAGCTCTCTCCTTCCAGCCTCCTGACCAGATGGTTCCTCAGGAGTACTGCTCCTGAGTCCCTGTGTCTCTTCATTTCAGGCCACTTCTCTTTCTGCAAAAAGTGACTGACCCAGTGGGAGGACTTCCCCTTGCCATTTTCTTTCAAGACCATGTTGCGTGGGACAGCAATACAGCTACTGCATTTCTAGCTTGTCCTAACAGACCAAACAGCCATTTGTGAAAGAAGTTCGGTCTTCCTTCTTACATCAACTGATCATCAAAGATCCTGTGCAAAAGGATATGTGAGCTGAACAGTGGGCTGCTGATTCATATTTACAACTGTCTTTCTGAAAAGGAGAAAAAATACCATTTTTTTAAGCCTGCGTTTCCTCTTATGGTATAAAAGCTTCTACTGTGGTCAATTTCAAGCTACCAACTGGATGTCACCAGGCCGGCAAGACTCCTGAAAACTTAGCAGGAGCTCATGAGCTGGTGCAGAGTGGCACCAGCACGCCAGCAGAATACTCGGTGGCGGCTGGGGGGTGATGTGAGTTACCTGCATGCTACCTGTCCTGGCAGCGCACGCATGTCTTCTGCTTTAGAGACTTTCAGTCTAGGCCCTCCCCACCTCATAGCTTGGATAGTATGATAGAGTCCAGCTTCTGAGTGGTAGTTCTGGCCTCGTGGTTACACTTGATGTTCCCTGGTGAGGCAGTCGTCTCTGTCAGGGCCTGGTAGTGCTCCAAGCACTATTTATTGAAAGGTGTGTAATGCTGTGACAGATGGTATGGTTATGATCCAGAACCCTATGGATCTTGCATTGCGGGTCTCCCATGGGGGCTTGCCATAAAATCTAGATGTCACCTTTTCGCCCTAACAGCCCTCGTACCATTAAATTTTGTTGTGCCGTGTGCTCTAAGAGGCCAACTGCTTGTCCTGAAGCCTGGACCTGTTGCAGAGTCCTTTCTTACTACGACCCCTACTGGAAAATGGTATTCTGTGTCACTTTAGTGAGTTGGAGTAGTTCTTCTAGGAATATATTGTTTCTAGAACTTAAAGAGGTGCACCTAGCAGGCATTGGGCTGCCATGATTATGAGGGGACGGGGCTATAAGATGTCATTTCTCCTTCACTTTGGAGGGAATGTACCAACAAATGCAAGTTTATAAAATACTTATGTGTCAGCCTCTTAAATCTTTTAAGACTCTGAAGAGTCCATGTGAATTACTAAGGCCTCCAGCCTTCTAGCCATTTCTTGCTCATTTGATCCAATTAGCATGTGGTCATTGATTTACAGCACTAGTGTGACACTCTACTGGATGTCCTGCTGGTCCATGTCGCTTAGATTATGCTATGACAGAGGACAGCAGAGTTAACATTGCTCTGGGCCAAGTCCATAAATGGATACTGCTGCATATTCTAAAGAAATATGAATTATTTCTGATTCTCCTTTAGATAGGGAAAGAAAAATAGTGGATATGCCAGCTCATCGGTCACGTATCACCCATCTGAGTACAAGCTAATCCACTCTAGCAAAGATAGTGCTATCCTGACACAGCACCTACAATTACAGATGCTGTTGGGCTACTTTTGGGATTGATCCTTGCCATTGTTCAAGATCTGCCTGGACTTTGTAGAGGCTAAACTGGTAAATGGAGGTATGAGAAGGAACACTACCCATTCGTCTTTTAGGTATTTAAGGGAGGCAACCATTTTTACCGTTTTTCCTCTCCACTTTTTAATGTGGTAAGTATGTATGTATGTATAATATAAAAGTTATCACTTTAGCCATCTTAAAGTATACAGCTCAATGGCTTTAAGTAGATGAACACTGTTGTTGTAGAGCCATCACCCCCACCCATTTCCAGAACCCTTTCATCTTCCTAGAAGGAGCTCTGCATCTATTAAACAGTGAGTTCCCATTCCCTCCTTCCCACAGCCATTGCAACCACGAGACTACCTTATGTCTCCATGAATTTGACTACTCTAGGTATCTCATGATTAAAATCATACAGCATGCGTTCTTTCATGTCTAGTTTATTTCACTCTACATGGTATCTTGAAGGTTAATCTGTGGCCACCATGTGTCAGAATTTTATTCCTTATTCAGATTAAATCATACTTCCTTGTATGCATAGATCACCTTTTGCTTATCCATGCATCTATCAATGGGCATTGGGTTGTTTTCACCTTTTGTCTTTCTTGAATGATGCTGTTATGATCATGTATGGACCGATGTCTGTTCAAGTCCTTGCTTTAAGTTCTTTTAGGTATATAACCAGAAATGAATTTGCTCAATCGTTTGGTGATTCTGCATTGACTTTTTGGAGGAACACTCATGCTGGTTTCCATAATGGCTGCACCATGTTACACTCAACAATGCACAAGGGTTCCAGTTTCTCCATGTCCTTGACAGCATTTGTTATATTCTGTTGAGTTTTATAATAGCTATCCTAATGGGTATAGAAAAGGCTTCTCACTGTGGTTTTCATCTGTGTTTTCCTAATAATTGTGAGGCTGAGGATCTTTTCATGTGCTTACTGGGCATCTGTATGTCTTCTTTGGAAATATGTCTATTCAGTTTGTCGCCTGTGTTTTCTGAGTGGGTTGTTTGTTTTTATTGTTATTTCCCTGGGTTGATTTTGTAACTGTTTGTATTCCATTCTATTGTTCTTTATTGCTTTTTTAATCTCTTTTTCTGCCTTCTCTATCTTAATTGTAATTTTAAATGTAATTTTAATTGTGTTTTATATGATTATATCTTATCTCCTCTCTTAGCACATCACTTACACTTCAAATCACTTAGTTGTCTCAGAGTTTTCAAAGTTCATCTTTAAAGACAGTATACAGATAATTTACAACAGAATCTCCCCAACTTCTCCTTACCACCCCATAAGACATTGTGGTCATTCACTTCATTTTTCTATTTGTTATGACCACCCAATATACTGTTACACTTATTACCTTAAATAAACCATTATATTTTAGATGAATGAAGAACAAGAAAAATAAAATATTTTTTTACATTCATTTATTCCTTTTCCAATGCTTATTTTATCTCAAAAGGAAAGGTGAAGGCAGGAGTGAAGGTGAGCAGAGGCAGGCAGACAAGAAGAGAGAGAAGGAAGTGTTATGGCAAGGTCTCCAGACAGCGAGAAGACTGACAACCAAGCACTCGAAGGTAAGGAAACAGCACTTTATTACAAGCACAGGTGCTGGCTCAGGGGCATTGTTACCCAAAGCTGAGCAGTGCGTCTGGGGGAGTCTAGGGGATCTTCTTTTATGCCTTGGGACAGAGGTTTATCTCCTTGGTACAGCTGCAGGGTACGGCGACTGTGGTTTCTATTGATAACTCTTATCAGTGGTTAAAACTGCAGGGGAAGGAACACTGTACTTGCTTGCCTTTGATCACTAAAACAGGGTGTAAAACTTCTGGCAGAGTAACTCTTGTCTTAGGGTCAAGGAAAGGCTTTCTACCATAATCCCCTCTCTTGATCCTCAAGCTGGTTGACAGCCTTGGGGGTTATACAGGAGTATAAGCTGGAAGTGGGAACAGAGGTAACAATTCTTTCTGGCTACTTCCTGCTAATTTGGGCTGTTACAGGGCTCAGCAACTCAGGTCTTCTTCTCCCAGGGGTTTGTAATGCCTGTTCAGGAACCTGTTCTGGAGTAACATCTGAAGTTTTAAGGCCTCAGGGGCTCCAGGGATCAGAAGCATTTTCCCAAAGTTTCCTCACTCCTTTCCATAGTTGCCAGGTTATATCCCTGACAATGCTGGACCAGGCCTGGGGTTTGTTGGCGAGCCGGGTGGGTCACTGGTCTCTGCAGTTCTCCTACGGAATGACTGTCAGTCTGAGATGAGTGGGAGACAGTTGTTGGGTGGTCCAGCGTGATCGGTGCTCAGAGGGGCTCACCTTCCACTCAGGTGGCCTGTCGCTCAGCTGGTGGGCTGCTTCCACCCGAGAGTGGTGGATCCTGGTGTTCAGACCTGCAGCTTTAAGAGCTGTGGGGGTGGTTACTATGACAGATAGGGCCCCTTCCAGGTTGACTTCAGGGGCTCCTTTTTCCAGTCCTTCCCCTCTACTTGATCCCCTGGTTTGTAGGGGTGCACGTTATTCCTAAGGGGACTGGTAGTCTATCTGTTACCCATCTACATACTTTGCGATGGTCCTTCCTAGGCCCTGTAATTGTATCTGAATTTCTAAATTCCCCAGTTCATCTAGGACCCCTTAGGTCTACTTAAGGGAGGGGGTCTACCACATAAAATCTCAAAAGGGGAAAATCCTATTCTGGCCTTTAGGGCACAGCATACCCATAAGAGGACTAAGGGCAGTATGTCTGTTCAGGGCAAACTAGTTTCCTGATATAACTTGGCCATAGCCTGCTGGAGGATGTGGTTCATGCTTTCTACCTTTCCTGAACTCTGGGGCCGACAGGCCACGTGTAAGTTCCATCGGACACCTAGGGGCTTAGCTCCCTGTTGTACTACTTCTGCTATGAAGGCTGGGCCACTGTCTGATTCTACAGTCAATGGCATCCCGTATCATGGGATCATGTCTTTTAGCAATGCCTTGGTTACCTCTTTGGCTTTTTCTTTGACTCAGCCTGAGAAGGTGCAGACGAAGACTAAGAGATATTTATTTTCTCTGTTTCATCCTGTCTCAGTAAAGCTTACCTCTATATCTTCAAAGGAAGTCTGGCCACAGCGTTGAATTCCTGGTGGCCCAACAGGATCCTGTCAGGCATTGTTCTGTGCACAAAGGAGGCAGAGCTGAGTCACCAAGGCACAGAGGGACAGCCGTCAAGCAATCAGGTAGTAGTACAAGCTTAACAAGGTTTAGTACCCACCAATCCTTTTTTTGTTACCTTCCCCCTTCTTGTTGTGCCCATTCCTTTTCCTGGGCTGCCCATGTTGGGAGTGTAAGTAATTCTGGGACTAACATGATTCTTGACGGTACTGTCCGTTCTCTGGCTGCTTGTCTAGCTGCCGCGTCTGCTCGACCGTTTCCCTCAGCTACTGAGTCCTTTCCTTTCTGGTGCCCGTTGTAGTGAATGACTGCTATTCCTTGGGTTCCCAACTACCTCGAGTAGTTTCAGAATTTCCTCTTGATTTTTCATTCTTTTTCCTCCTGCTGTTAAAAGTCTTCTTTCGTTATTTGCAGCCCCACGTGCATGCAGAGCGGCAAAGGCACAGCGCATGTCATACCTGAGGCTTGCCACCTTGGGGTGGCAAGGCTGAGGGCGCTGGCGTGTCTGGGTCAGGTAGAGAAACTACTTTATTACAAGCACCAGTGCTGGCTCAGGGGTCTTGTTACCCAAAGCTGAGCAGCCGGGGGCTCTAAGGTTGCTTCTTTTATACTCTGGGATAGAGGTTTATCTCCTTGGTACCGCTGCAGGTTTCCTATCAGCGGCTGCAGCTGCAGCTTGCTTGCCGTTGGGCATGTAAACAGGGTGTAAAACTTCTGGCAGACTGACGGTTGCCTTGGGGTCAAGGGAAGCTTTTCTACATAAAAGAAGCCCTTCGTTTATTTTATTTAGTTGTTCAACTTGTTTGTGCTTCCGACCCTGGGACAGAAACCCAGGCCCTTCAGATGTCCAAGGACTGCACTGGCCAAAGACAGCAGATCAAATGCTACTCCACCAGGACAGACCATCTAATGCTCTTTCTTTGAGATGAGCTTTAGACCCGCATCACTTCCTTTTTGAAAAACTTCGTTAACTTTTTTTTGCAAGACCCTCTTCGTTCTGCAGCAGTGTTTATGATTTCAGTTTTTCATCCAGCATCTGGGGCAAGAACCGATGTCCCTGAGTTTTCCATTATCCAGAAGTCAGTGTCAGCCCCCTGAGCCACAAGAGTACACCATAGTGGAAGGTTTCATGTTAATCTGGTCAGAAGTCAGGCTGTGTTTAATATAACCTATGGACTAGAGGTTTCAAATTTCTCTGTTGTTCTTGCTTAGCCTTTCCCTGTTGGTTCTGGGCTTCCCTGGGAACCCTTCTGTCAGGATCCCCACAAGAGCAAGCCTTAGGCCAGGGATCAAAGTTCGGGCAGTGGACTGTCCCAGGTGCCACCCAGCCGAGAAAAGGAATGCACTCATCCAGATGCATGAGGAAAGCTGATGGACGAGTCTGACATATGAGATATGTCCCACGTGTAATTTGTGACCAGGACAGACTATCTGCACAAAGGAACAAAGGAACGGTGATGACTGAAGAAGTGCCCCCTGCCCCCCAATAACTTCAAAGGGCAATTCCCAATCAGGAACTGAAACCTGGCCTGACGACCCTCTCTCCATGCTCTTACCTCACCATGTGGGTTTTTTTTTTTCCATTAAAAACCCAGGCCACTGGCACAGCAGACTGGGTCTGGACCTCCCTTGGTCAACTCCATCCCTTTTCCCTCAAATCTCTGCTTGCTCACTCATCTAACTCTATTATGGCTTCTTTGCGTGACCCGAACCCCACACCTTCCTCAGCTAGAGTCTGCATTTTACAGCTCTTCCCGCTGCAATCCACCCCTGTTACCCTAGAGCCCTGTTAGTGTGGTGATAAGAAGTAAGGAGGGAAGTGTCCTATAATCTTATTATTCAACTGTCTTCTTCACCACCCCTTTGGGTCTTCAATTTACTGCAGCTAAAAGGAAAAAAAAAATTAAGTTAGTTTTACTCAAAGGAACATTTCATCATAACATTATATAGGCTTAAGGTGTTTATCCTGGTAAATCAACATTTGTATATGATGAAGTTCATCACCACCAGTCCAGCTCCTTCACGTAGAATTGATCTGTTGAGTTTGTTAAGCAAAATAAGCCAGAAAGAAAAAGAGAAGTGTAGGGTGGTTTCACTCATATATGGATATAAAGAAACAAATGAACAAAGTCCAACAAAATTCACAGGACACAAGACTGGGGTTAGCAGGTGGGTGCAAGAGAGGAGGGAAGGAGGGACTAGGGTGGGAAAGGATACTGAACTCTGGTGGGGGGTGAGGTGTGACTTCAACATCCTAGAATGAACATAACAATTTAAGCAAATGAAATAATGAAATTACTTTAAAAAAGTAATCCTTTCTACCCAATTTGCCCCACCTCTTCCCCTCCCCTTTTGGTAAACTCTGATTTGATTTTATTGACTAAAAGTCTATTTTTGTTCGATTTAGCTCATTTGTTTGTTCGGCTTCTCTGTACACCACATGTGAGTGAAATCACAGGATGTCTGTCTTTCTCCTTCTGCCTTATCTCACTAACCAGCTGTCTTTGAATAGGCTGTGTTCCTGAGCTGTGACCTTCTCAAGCATTTCTAAGCTTTTTAATTTTTTTTAGCCCTTTAGGTGAGACAGGAGAATGAGAAGAGGTTAGAGTGGGAGAAACACCATCTCCGCAGGTGGGACAAAGCTCTGGTAAAGTCTTTTCTCCTGGAAAGCAGACCCTTGTTTTGAAGAATGCTTGGGGAATAGTTTGCAATGGTTACTGTTCCAGTCTCTGCCAGAGATACAAAAGGATCTTTCTTAACTGGTTATTGTGCAAATGTGGTGGTATCCCTGGAAATAAAATCTAGTGGGGGGAAGGTCCCCCTAAAATTGAGACCCACGGGAATTTCTCATTCTCTAGTCCATACTCAGCCTCTAACAAGTCATGGAAACATCCATTTAAATATTCCTACCAGTTTATGGCTCCAGGGGCTTTTGCTCCAGGGAGGTAATCTTTTCTGTGACTCTGGGAACTTCCTGTCTCTCCAAATTTCAGGATGACAGGTTACCCTGCAGCCTTGCTTTTCTAACATCTCCAACAAAAGCCGCTAGTGTTTGGTTTGTTCAGCGTTTTCTTCTAAGAATGGGAGTGACAACTTCTAAGCTCTTTACGTGTTGGAGGTGAGGAAACCTGTCCCAGTTGTTTTTTATTTAGTATCGTGGCAGGGATCAGAGCCTTTTTTGATTAGTTTCTACTTGGCACTTTCCATTATGATTGTTCTTATCCCTGATAGCCAAGAATTCAACATAGGGGTTATGTAAACTATCAAGGATGTGTATTCCACGTGTATATTTGTAGACTGGGGCATGACAGGTGGGTAGGTTGAAACCCCAGTAAAACTACTGTGAGTTGGGCCTGGGTCAGACCTCGATTGCAGGTTTTCCTCTACCCTCTGCTCTAACAGGGAGCCTGTGATAACACTTTGGGTCTCTCATTATCCATGCGAGTTCAGATTCTGTATACAGTTTTTTGGGGGTTTTTTTATGTTTGGATATATCCTTTTTCTCTATGTAGAGTTGCCTAGGCAAATGTTCATAGGTCACTTAGGAAAAGGTGCTGGAGAATGATTACTATATACATTCATTCTGATGTTGCAGAGTTCTTTCTCCTGGGGACTTGACTTCCCCCTAAATCAATGTATTCCAGGTTCAAATCCTGCTTCAAGTCCAGAAATTGAACAAGGAATTGTGACTTTTTATTGGGGTAACTGTCCTCAACTTCTTAATCATTCATTCTAGATTCATTCTGAGTGTTGTGATTGAGGCTTTCCTTTAATGGTTAGCCACTTATTTTGTCCTAGATGACTTGTGCTATTTAATGACTCTGTAACCTCTGTGGGGCAGCTCTTAACTGCCATTCCAACTTTCTCACACCTGGCTTCTGATGTTCAAATGCTACCAAGTGACATCTGTGCTCTTGGGTCCTATCAGTCTTACAGGTCTCAGGGAAGCTGGTTCTGAAATGGCATCTTCTGCTCTCAATCCTGGACTCATGGCACTGAATTTCTGAGTGATGCCGATGCCTCACTCAGTAGACAATTCCTTATTATTTGCTAAGTGCTATCCTCTGAAATGCTTCATGGAATATATTTATCTCCTGGGTTTTGAGCTTTCTATGGGTATTTTCATTCTAGCACATGCCCTTCTTTAAGTTATCTACTCCCCTTTATACCATCGACTACTTGCATTTCTACATAACTTGGTGGTTTATGGGCCATTGCTTTCTCCTAGCTTCTAAATGATATCTTAAGCATCTCCATGATATCACCTGGAGTTCTTGTGTGAGTGTCAAATACTGTATCCTGGAGAAAACTCCCAAAATACAAATTTTTCCCTTATCAGACCTTATGTTTTAACTCTCCACTCCCTTCTTTATCCATTCATAATGGAGAAAGTCTCGTGCACACTCTGCTGACTCCTCTGTACCTGCAGGCTAGATCCAATACTTCATTGGAGGTTAGGGTCCCTTTCTAATAGTATCAGTCCCAGGATGTTGCTGGAATATCGTCTGTTGTGACTAATTATTGCTTAATTATCAGAGGTCAACAGGTAAATGGGTTTATACCCTGAGGGAGGTGTGTATTATCCTGCATACAGGTCTCTCATTATTTCACCAGGAAGGAGCATTAGCTTTTAATAGGGAGAAGCAGGGCATTTTAAAAGCCTCAGCAGGTTGAAGGGAATTTAGGAGTTCAACCTCAATGTTCCCCCTCCATGTGTTTGAGTCCCATCAGAGAACTAACCTTGAACATATCACATCTACCCCAGTGGGCAGTTAATCTTCTTCTGAAGTTTCCACTTGATTTGTCACTGCTGTTATGTTTAAGTTCCAGACTTAGTCCGCAGTTTCCTCTGACTTTCTGCTGCAAGAGAGGAGAATCTGTTTCTGTGCTCCCCAGAAAGTATTCTGGCTTTCACACGCACCTTCAGATTGCAAATTAATCATTCCTAGTCTTTCATCTCCAAAGTTTCTTCCATTTAGCAAGAGCCACCAAATTCCAATGTGGTTGTTGTCACTATTTCTCCCATACTTTGAGAGCAGAACAGGCTCTTTCCTAGTACCCCATAGGCCAGAGTTTTAACAATTGCTTTGCTTTCTTCTGGTAGCTACGTTATACCTGTCACCCCTGTTTCATGGCCAGCCAGGTGGCCAAAATCCAATCCAATCAGTGTCTGCTTACTTGGACCATTTCTGGCACCAAATCTCTTAGGTTAATTTCCATGCAAAATAGACTCTGAGACAAAGTTTAGTGTTTAGGAAGTTTATTAAGAAGTATTGCTAGGAGCAACACCAGTGGAAGGGAAGGGATGAAAGACAGCATGAAAATGGTACTATGGAGCTGTGGTGCTTGAATGGTCTTTGTTCCAGTTCATGAGAGGTACCCTCTATACCCCTGGGGGGTACCATATAAACCTCTGGAATTTCCTAAGTGATAGGGCTTCCTTTACTATGTACAGTGAATTCTTGGTCGACACCAAGTTAATTGTTTTTAAGTTCATTTTATTGAAGGAACATTGCATCATAACATACAGATTTAAGGTGTGCATCACTATAAGTCAACATCTGATTATAATACAGGTTCACCCCCTTCACTCTACATCACTCTTCTCTATCCAATTTGCCCCACCTCTGAGTTTATGTTAGTGAGATGTTTCATGATGAGGACAGATCATGCTTGAAAGATTAACCATCTGATTAAAAGATTAAGGTCTTAGGCTCATCCTGGTAGAGTGTTGGTTAGGTCAATTGTCTGCAAAGGATGTAGGTCACATACCCCCTGGGTTCAAGTCCCAGGCCCAAGGAGAACACCCAGTGTGAACAACTAAAGATAATAAAGCGCTTTTTTCTCCTCTCTCTTCTTGCCTGCCTGCCTTCTACTGCCTTCATTCCTGCTGGCAACTTTCCATTAAAATAAAGTGTTTTTTTTTTTTGTTTTTTTTTTAAAGTCTGTAAACCATGTGCTTTCCACACAATCTATGGACTGGATGGAAGGGAGCTGGACTTTGAGGTCAATCATGGGGTCGGTGATTCAGTCAAGTATAGTTTGTATTATATCTCAACAAAAAATCAAGACACTGAAGAATCAGAAGGGAATGACATGATCTGTTTAAAGTGCCAAAAGAAAAGGGTTTTCAACCTTGGATACTATACCCTATGAGATTATCATTCAGAACTGAAGAAATGATAGAAAGCTTTTTGAATAAGCAAAACTTAAAGGAATTCATCACCACAAAACCAGCTGTACAAAACATGCTAAAGGATACTCTATAAAAGGTAAAGAAAGTTAAAAACAGTAAGATAGCAAATATAACAAGTGGGGAGGAGGAGAGGAGAATACAATGTGGATGCTTAGAATGAGTGTAAGACTGATATGCTTTCAAAAATAAGAAATGAATATAGAATTCTTAATGTCAGCCTTAGGGTAACCTCAAAATACATCTCCAGGGAAAAAGTCAAAAAGAAAGCACAAAGGGAAAACATACCTACACCCAGATCACTTAAGAGAAAGAAAATAATAATGGACATGAGACCTCTTGTGAGGTATGAAATACTCATAGACTGAGAGGCAATTTCAATATCCTAAAATGAATATAGCATTGTAAACAAAAGAAATTATAAAATTATTTAAAAAAAAAATTTAAACGTAAGATGTGTCCAGTTCCACAGGGAGCTGGGTATAGAATCTGTGTTCAAGACTCTACCAGATCACATCCTATGGGTCTCTCTATTTGGCTGGTCCTGATTTGCCTTCTTTATAATAAAATGAATCATAAATGTGCACTTTCCTGTGTTCATGAGTCATTCTAGCAGATTATCAAAGCTGAAGGGTTGGTGGGAAAACCTGATCTTGGAGTCAGTCAGAAATATAGGTGGCCTGTGCAGGACCAGAAATACAGGACTCCTGAGCTTGTGAAGGTGGTTTTGTTGGGGGTTGTCTCCTTGTGGGTTCTGGGCTAACTCTGGGTGGTTATTAGCTAAGATGCATTGCAGGAAAGGAGAGACATCATAAAAATGGCTTCGACCCATCCCACAGGGACCTTGGATGCGCAGTTGTCCCAGCCTGGAGAGAGGCCAGGCACTTCCACTTCCACAATAGATTCAGGTTGCCCTGGGCAGCTTTCTTTAGCCCTGGAAGTTCTTGGAGGGAGCCCACCACTGAGGTTTGTCTGCAGGAAGCACTCACAGAGACTGAGGACTATTTTTCATACTTGAAGTAGGATTTCCATGGCAAGTCATAGTTCCCAATGTACTTTGTAATTTTTTTAATTTGTTAAATGTCAGAAAGAGAGAGGGCAGGGTGATTAAAATACAACTGAAGAGTTTAAAATTTGCAAGCATTTTGCAATAAAGAGAACTCAAAGCTGGAGATTGGTGGGTTGATTCTGGCAAATGTTTAGGAGTGATCATGTCATTTTCCCATTTAAATCTTTTTGATGTCTTCCTGCTGCTCTTGCGAAGGCTAGAGTCTTACATCCTCAGGTTCTTCACGAAATAGCCCCTTGCTCTTCGGGATTATGTCTTCACATCTCATCGCATTCATGTTGATCTCTGTGTGTGGACTGCACCTGACTTTGCAAAGTTTTGGCACTTTTACACAGGCTGTTTCCTCTTCTTGGAATGCTTTCCTTCTGTTTCTACTGGCCAGTTTGTACTTCATTTTTAGATATTGTCTTAAATGTTCCATTCTCAGAGAGGTCTTCCCTAACCCTCATCCTCGATCAAGGCCACTTGTTACATGTGCTCACAGCAACTTTTCCCTTTAAATGACCTTTTAAGCATTTACTAGAGCTATAAAAATATATCATCATGTGCAGTATATGCCTATATGGTCAATGACAGATTGCATATATGGTAGTCCTAAAATGTAGCCTAGTGTGTCGTAGCTGTGCCATCCAGGTTTCTGGAATATACTCTATGGCATTTACGCAATGACAAAATAGCCTAATGATGCATTTCTCAGAACAGAGTCTATCATTAAGCGATGCATGACTACGGTTATTTATAGATAAAGTTGTCAGATGTTTAACAGTTTGGTCTTTACTCTGATAAGTGACATGAAGGCAGGCATTATGGCTATTTTGTTCTTTCCTCTTTTTTCAACACTAAACTCAATGCCTGACACAGGGGGTTAATAACCATTTGTTGAGTGGATACATAAATGAGTAAGAGTGATAAAGTGTAGGAGTTAATTGTGTGGCTCTGGAGGCAGACTGAGTTCAACCCTCCAAATCCTGATATGCTTTTTGATGCTCTGCATACAAGTTGTTGGTTTACACTGAGTTTGTCAGACTAAGGGATCTTATCTCCTGTAACCCAACCCTAGGAGAACAACGTTGAATAAGAATGCTGATTTATCGGCAATAGCACAGCACAGCACAGCACTTAAGCACAGTGACTATCTGTAATGAAACTCAGAACTGTCATCTTGGCCACAATAATTACCTTTTTTGGCATCAGTTTCCTCACTTGTAGACAAGCCTAACTTACAGCACCTTACTCAATGTTGTTGGAAGACTCAAAGAGACTAAAATATATAAGAAACAGTATCTGGTACCCAGAAAGTGCTTCATATATATTTATATTTATTGCTATTTATTAATTTATGTTGGAAAATCCTGCTATCTTAATACCTGGAAAGGGTTAGCCATATATAATATTTCCTTTAGCTGTAAATTCATGCCATAGACCATAGATCAGATAATTGTCTAATAGACAAAGAATAAGAGTAGAGGAAATATTCTATGGTTGCATTTCCAAGTAGCTGTGGGGAGGTGTGATGGATGGCTTTTCTCTACTTTAGGAACTGCTCTGTCTGAAAATCTAGGGTAGACCAGAACTCTACTCCTTCCAAGGAGTGTGAACATCCTGGCAGATTCTGGCCTTTTTTCCCTCTTATTATAGATTTCAGAAAGGCCACTATCTTTTGGTAAATGTAGCCTTTCTTCAGTCATTCAGGTTATAACACATTCGATTAGGTTACAGTTTTCTTCACATTTACTGTGGGTCCAAGGAAGAAATCTCATGGCCTTGATTTCAGTTTCTCCTTGACCAGGTCTCCTTGCACGTTTCTGAGAGGCTGACTCCTCCTACAGTGGAACCTCGTGCACAGAGAATTCGAAACTTTTCATCATTCTTTCTCCAAAATTTCCGAGTGAGTACTGGAAACTTGTAGATCTGGGACTATCAGAATAGAGTGCAATTTGGGCATTTAAATCCTGAGTTTGACACTAACTGACTGTGTGAATGATCCTGTTTGGTAATTTGATAGATTATTTGAGGGTCTGGGAACGCTATTACCATTCATTTATACGGAAAACTTTTGAGCATTCCTAGATCCCCCCCAAATCTACTAAATTATACCAAATAGCAACTTTCTTCTTTCAGACTGAGGGTTGGGGGGCCGGGAAGGGTGTACCGCCTATTTTTTTCTATGCCATGTTGTCTGTGCTTAGTTAAAAAAAAAAAACCCACAACAAAAACCCCAGCAAAAAGGATCATGGCAAATCTTGACATTTTCTCCTACGTTTCCTTACTGCAACTGAAAGTGGCCAGTGACCGCAAGTTCTACATCTGTAGTTATAAAAGTTGGGTTCCAATCCCGATTGCCCCTTACGAGATGTATGATTTTGTTTCTGTCTCTCTCTGGGTCTTCCCCTAAGACCGGAGTAATATAGAAGGCGAGGAGTTCCTAACTAGCGCGAGACTTTCCCAACTCTTCAGTTTCCAAAGTCAGAGGTGAGAGGTGAAAGTGAAAAGAAGCTTGAGAAGAAGCCTGAAGACCGTCAGGGGCAGTCTGAGAGCTGGGGATCCGAGGGTCAAAAGCGCCAGGAAGAGGGAGGAGCGCCGGCCGGGTGGAAGCTGGGCTGGCCAACGAGGCGGAGGGCGGGGCTGGAGTTCCCGCCTCTGGTGCGCGCGCGCGCACCGACACGCACGCAGCGCACGCTGCGGAAGCGCGCGCGCAGGCCCAGCCCTCGTCGCCGCCGCCATTTTAGCTCCTGGTTCCGGCCGCACGGTGTGGGTTGTTGTAGCGGGAGGGGTGGGGGGCCTCCGGAGTTAGTAGCTGTCCTGGGCTGCGCCATACAGCCGCCAGCCTCTTTTTTAATTCCTTTGTAAACGCCCTCTCGAAGAGTCCGAAGATGTCCAAGCGGCACCGGTTGGACCTGGGGGAGGATTACCCCTCCGGCAAGAAGCGTGCGGGGACCGATGGGTAAGCCAGGCCAGGCGCGCGCGGCAGAGGCTCGGGCTTTGTTGGGGTCCTGGCGGGGAGCAGGCCCGGGCGGCCTGCAGAGCGGATCCGGGCTCCGACCCTTTGTTCCCCTCTGGGCTGGGCTCCCCAGCGGCGGGGCGGGGGCAGCGGCGCCACTGCCGCCGTGCGGCCGGGCCAGGGCGCGGGGAGCCGTGAGTGGCCGGCCGCCGCGGGGCCTGGTCTGGAGGCGGGAGAGGCCACGAGGGCGCCTCCTCCCCAGGCCGCGCCGCGCGGGAGTCTCTGGGAGAGGAGCGGGCGGGAGGGAGGCGCGGACCTCGTGGCCTGGATTCCCGGGCGAGGCCTGGGACCGCGGTGGGGGCTGGGGGAGGGCGCGGCGGGGATGCCGGCTTCCAAGGGCGCCGGGTGCTTCTCGGGCTCGGGGGCCGGCCAGAGGGCCTGCGGGGCGGCCGGCCGGGCGCCCTGCACGCGGAAAGGCTGGGGGTGGGGAGTGAGAAGCGCGTGGACTCCGAGTGTGGGCTGCGGTGGGGGTGGCGGAGTTGAGTGGAGCTTGCAGACCACGAGTTCTCCGGGGACGGGGGAGTCGAGGGCCTGCTGGGAGAAGGGAAAACGCGGAGCACTATCTGATGGGCTGGAAGGCTGCTGCTTTAGAGCCGCGGAGTTCGTAGTTTGGCGGGAGAACGAGGGCCTCGGTCCATTCAAACACTGAAAAGTAGACACCAGGCAAACTTCCGCTCTGCCTACGCTCCCGCCATCTCCTTTATTTCCTGCTTTGGCTAAAAATGGTGTTCTTGGACATCCCTGGGACAGGAGTTAGCAGGCATTCTTTTCGTGTGTTGCCATCTTTCTTCGAGTCCTTGTTTTGTTTTGTTCAATCACCCCTCCCACCCCAGCTTCCTAAGTAGCTTTTCAAACACGAGGACCCTTTTCAAGAAACCGGGTTCTTTTCTGTAGTTATGATAAATTATCGCCCTTGGGGAGGTGGTTTGGAACTTAACTCCGTGGTACTTCCTGATTTTCTTTTAGCCTTTCCTTCAAGGTACAGATTGCATCACATTCACTCTTTGTCCACTCATTTTTCATACAGTTATGGATTCGGATAATTCAGATCAAAACACAAAAGTTTGATTATCCAAGTACTTTGTATAAGTTTATTTTATGTGTGTATGCACAGAATCACTGTTAAGTCATTTGTGTAACTTAAGTTAAATTTTGTTTACTCAGAGGCCTTTGCTTTGATTTCCAGAGGTCTGTGAAGTGTCTGTGGGGTATAAGCCAGGATAGAGTGTACATATATTGAATATGAAAAGCAGGAGTATTTAGCATTTTAATCTTGTAAATGTTTTAAGTTTGTATTTTTCAACTTTAGTTTTCTCTCTTTAGGGACCCCCGCACCCTGCAAAACTTAAGCCAGTTTATTTGAACTACAGGTCCCAGGCCCCTTGGAGCTGGAAGTGACTTTAAATAGTATAATCAGCTCCATTCAAAGGATGAGAAATGGAGACGAGTTGTTTAAAAGGTGGCTTGTATAAACTTTCAGTTTTACTACTGGGTCTGGAGTGCTTGATGTTTTGATTTCAATTTAGCCTCTTGTGCACACAGACTGACTAGTTTTTAAGACTCATTACAGACTGTTTATAATGGTATGGGAAAGTAAGGAACACTAGATTCTTGGTTCCTGTGAAGCAAAAATAGATGGCTTGTCATCTGGCTAAGATGAAAGTGATGTCTCAATGACATTTCAGATCAAAACAAATAATATTGGGAAGCAGTGAATTCATTTAGTCCTATTTGTGTATATGTGCACCATTTAAATGAGTCCTTCATACTAGTGGTCCCATGATACGTAAACAGGAATCCTCAGTAAAAATGCAGATTTCAGCTGTCTATAATGATGATCTTGGATAGCAGAACATCTGCCTGTCGGTGAAGAAGAGTTCATCTTTGGAATAAAACCCAGGTTCTGAGATATCGTGAAGGAAAGTCTATACTCATCTCTCTGTTATTTAAATGTCCTTTTTCTGTAGAACTAATCTTTAGCATTTGGCTTATGTTTATTAGTGCTGGATTTTTTCATATTTGACAATTGGAAAATACTACTTTTGTTGACTTCCATGCATTCATGTAGTACTTTTAAAGTCCTGATCGCAGGTGTTTTTTTCTGAGAGCTCCAAACTAATTTATTTAGTTTTAGGCTTTATTTACTCCTGGTATATTTTAATCTGGGGGTCTGTAGAGAGAAGTTGAAGGTTTCTGATCTTTATGTCTTTACATCATCCTGCATTTTCTATGTAAAATTATTACCAAAAAGACAACTTACTGTTGAATAATTGATAAAAAAAATTCTGGAAATAGGGGCATTTTGTACTTTGATGCTAGCCCCCAATATTGCTGATAAGAACTTTTCTTATTAACTACGGAAAAGTGAAAATAATATACTAATAATGTGATAACAGGGTTAGAGTAAATAATCTCCAGGGTATTAGAGGTGCTTTGTATGTATAAGCACACTTTGTGGTTAAATAGTTTTCCCCATAGAATACAAGAAATGTCCATGTAGAAATGCAAAGAAAGAGGAAAAAATTTCCTGAAATCTTCACCCCCATTTTCAATCCCTTAGTATTTCTTTTAGATCTCTACATGTTCACATATATGAACTATATCAGTGAGATCTTTCGTATTGTTTAGTGCTTTGGTTTTTATTCCACTCAGGAATGTCATAAACTAAAATAATTATTTTCATTAATTGCATAGTATTTCGCTTGTAAAGGGATATCTGAACTTTTTAAACCAATTTCCTGTTCATTGGTGGTTGGTTTCTCAGTCTTCATTATGTTATAAGTGAAAAGTCTGGTGAACATCCTTGTGTACATGTTTATTTACACACTTAAATACTTAGACGTTTTGGGAGATGAGATTGCCAGGTTGAAAAACTGCTGATTCTTAAGATGCTCCGATTTTGATTACTAGTTTATATCTGTATTAAAATACTTCAGTTCTTGTTACTCCGTGTAAAATTTTACATTGGTATAGTAAATTTTTAAAAACGCTTTAATGATAAGCAGCATTTACTGTTTCAAGCAGGCCCTACTTTAAGTACATTGCATGTATTAACTCATTTAATCTTTGCCATATCCCACAAGACAGATGAATAGCCACTTTTTATAGTAACTGGTTACATAGTTAGCTGAGCCAAGATTGAGCTGAGACAGTACAGAGCCATGTGCTACAGTAACAACTTTGTCATATGTGCTGTTAGATGAACATGCTTTAATACACGTTTTGATCTTTTTTACGCTTTATATCTCAATTAGTAAATATTTTTAGCAGCAAAACTTTATAAAAGTGCCTGTTAAAAAAACACATCTGTAATCGTTTATAGGTGTTTATGAAGCAGTGAGCTTGAGCTCCCTTTAACTGTTAATTTTTTATTCTCCCTTTCCCACTGATGTAGTTTGTATCTTAGTCAACATTTTGAGGTGATTGAATTATCCTTTTGCTTGCTTCCTATTTTTAAAAAGTATTTTATTAATATTTTTTACTTCACAGATAAGTCAATTTAGGTTTATGCCTTGCCAGTGGTTATGCAGCTATGATTTCTCCTTTTGCACTAATATCATAGCTACCCCCCCTTTTGTGATCAGCAGATGGTTTTTGAGGGTTCTCTTAGGGTACAGGATCTTTAAGGTGTCTGGTCTTCCAACCATTATCAGCTACTTTGCTGGGTACATACCTGTATACTTTTATAAACTCCTTATTCACAGTTTTTGGCAATTTAAATAAGTAATGAACACCTTAACCCTGAGGTAGAGTGAGGAAAGCAAAGATAAGATGATTGGCAGCATATTTCAAAGATATGGTAGGAAGTTGAAGTTTTGAATTTTGATACTTCATTTTAATGTTTATTAGTTAATCCTTGCTTTTTGTTTCATTTTGTTTTTCTTTGTCTTTATGCCAGATGAGATGAGATGAGATGAGATGAGATGAGATGAGATGAGGGGCTTCAATCCTAGCTTGGATGTTTGTAATTCTGTAGGTGAACATTGGGGATGGGAAAATGGAGAATCACATGAAAAGTGATCAGATATGAAACGCGTGTGCGTGCATATATATAAATATAACTTCTAAGTATATGTCCTATGGAATAGAATTATTTATTATAGGAAGAACAAGGTCAAATACAATTTGTCAGCTTACCATTTCTGTAATTTTGAGTATCACCTAATGTTGGGTTCAGAGTTTAGCTCTTTTCTCCCAAGACGGATTTCAGCTGATATACTGATAAATGCTTTTTCTTGCAGTGCTGCTGATAATTGGGCATGGAAAATTTGTATGGTTTTTTGTGTGTGTGCGTTAGTAGATGAGGAGCAATGACAACATTTAGTGAGTTGTTTCATAGTTCTGTGTTGATTATTTCAAGTCTGGGTTCAAACACCTTGTGGCACGTTTACTATAGAAACTTCTGAATAAATTGGTCTAATAATGAATGAGCATAAATTATATTCAAATTATTGCATTAAGGATCATCTTTAATAACTTGAAGTAGGTACTGGAATTGACTACCTAAAGTTAACCAAAGTTTAAAATAAGCAAGCATCTGCATAATTCCAGCATTTGAAACTGCATTGTGTTCAGTGAAGGTTTTTAATTGGCTGTATTTCACTTTATGGTTAACCAAAGTGTGCATGGGTTGACCAAATGTTTCCAATTTTTTACTGTTACTATTAAGACTTATCATGCAAGAGTAAGTAATGGGAAAAAAAGAAGTGTTTTAGTTAATATGCTCATTGAAAAAAAATTTGAGAGGGTCTGGAAAGTGTAATTAAAGGAAAACCCACCTACAGTCTCGTTTATCTTATGTTAACTAATGTGGAATTAAATTATCTTTTGTCAGTAGCAGTGCTCTTGCTAAATTTTGAACATACTTTCAGTGCACAAAATATCTTTCACACAGCTTGAAGGGGAATCTGGGAAGACATGTGATGCCACCCTCAGCTAGACTGAATCATACCTTCCTTCCTTCCTTGCCTTAGTCTTTAACTTCTATCGTAAAGGACTTTCACTTGCTGAAGACTCAGTTGTGTTAACTTAGCTGATGGCTAAAGGTTCTTGAAAGGCTGTCTCTTAACATGATTTGAGGCACCATCAAAGGGAAAGCTGCTAGTGGGTGAGGCTTGGAGAGCTTTGATGAAAACTTTTATTATTTCTGATACATAATTCATTGAGTTTTATGTTGATTCATTTGATTGTTGAGCAGTTACTTTTTGTGATTAATGTTGCCATGAACTCTGCATAAAATTCAGAATCTGAACTCTAAATTTTTGTTTTTAGGAAGGATCGTGATCGAGACCGGGATCGAGAAGATCGATCTAAGGATCGAGACCGCGAGCGGGATAGAGGAGATAGAGAGCGGGAGAGGGAGAAAGAAAAGGAGAAGGAGTTGCGAGCTTCCACTAACGCTATGCTCATCAGTGCTGGATTACCACCGCTGAAAGCGTCCCACTCGGCTCACTCCGCCCACTCAGCGCATTCTACACATTCAGCACATTCTGCGCATGCAACACACACAGGCCACGCGGGCCACACGTCCCTTCCGCAGTGCATTAATCCCTTCACCAACCTGCCCCACACTCCTCGGTACTACGACATTCTCAAGAAACGGCTTCAGCTTCCTGTTTGGGAATACAAGGATAGGTTTACAGATATTCTGGTTAGACATCAGTCCTTTGTACTGGTCGGGGAGACTGGATCTGGTAAAACAACGCAGGTGAGTGATTGTGTATCACAGGATATATTAAAGTGTTAAGTGTGCTGAATGTCGCCTGTTTGATCTAGTGGTCATTCTGATTGTCTGCTGGTAGAACAGCTTGATGTTGAGCATTTGGCATCCCGTTGGGAAGTGCCTCTCTCTCCTCTTTGATAGAGGAAAATAGTAGTACTGTTTTCTCCATTCCGTTAGCAGAGTAACTGTCAGCATGATATTCTCCCACCAGCTTTGACTGATAGTAGATTGGGAGCTATCAGATTTTCCAGTGCTTGGGTGGAGAGTGCTGAGCCATTGGAGTAGCTTTTGTTTTGTTTTGTCATTCTTGTTTTGAACTATGTTTGACTATTAATCTATTTTTTAAAACATGGAAGAGCTAAAAAGGCAGTCTTTGCTCATGACCTGCTTCCATCTGGTTATCTCCACAATCCCCACACACAGAACTAAGCACTGTTACTAGTGACTTCTTAGTAATAGCTAGAATATTTTTCAGACATGGATGAGGCATTATTTACTGGTGGCATGTTACAGATATCTAGGCTGCGTCTGATGGTTGTTGTGCATGGGCACATGTACCTGTAGAATAAATTCCCATAAGTACAAAGTGCTGTGTTAGAAGACTAATTGTGATACATAAGCAAACAGCCTTCCAGAGGAATCATCAGTTTACTCTTCAGTGAGCATGTATGAGGGCATCTGTGGGAAACCATTGAAGTTTTACAAATCTGATTCTTGAAAAACTGGTATTTCAAATGTAATTTTTGATCTGTATTTTCTTGCTATGAGTGAATTTAACCATTTTCATATGCTTGAGCCTGAAATGTCAGTTTAAAATTTCTCAGAGATTACAAAGGTAGTCATCCTGGCTATTGTAGAAAATTTGGGAAATTCAGGAAAGTGTTTAAATGAACTTAATGATCACTCAACTCACCTTATAGAAAGAAAAATGTGTTGTTTTCTACTGTTCTGTTTCCCATGTTTGTTTCTATGATGCATGTTTATAATTTGTCATATGTACATATGCAAGCTCTCAATTTTTAAGTTATGTATATATATGTATAAAACAAATGATCGATTTGAATATTTTATGGAAACATTTTCAATTCTCATTTACTAGCATCCAAAATTGTAAGCTCTTATTAAAAACTGAGCCTTAATGAGTATAATTAATTCAAGAGAAGAAAAACTAGTGCTGATATTAGGAACTGAAACTAGGTTTATTTTGATAACCTTATGAAAATTTAAAGAATCAGTTAATGGGAAGATACAGCTCTAAATTTGTTAAAATATTTCTGTTTTTTTATCCAGTTAGCATAGTATTAATTGCACCCATTTAATTAACAGTTGGGTAAGGCCAGATACTGTGTACTTTGTAGGCATTTAAGTATCTCATATGCATTTCATTTACATTTCTCAACCTACCCTGTAAGGAAATTGGTGATTACTGTTTTACAGATGCACAAAATGAAGCTTAGATTTATGAGAATCTTATTGGGTTCCATAGTTAGGGATTTAGGTGAACTTAATAGTTCACATTTTGTCCCTTCGTCTCATAAACAAAGTTACATTTTTTCTGATTGCTATTCTGTGGTCTTACATGTTGTTTTCAGAGATGAGTTTAGTTAATAGCAGTTAGTATACCAAAAGGGCATCTCAAAGCTTCTGATTATTTGGATTAATATTTGGCTTTTTAAAAAATACATACTTTGATAGTTTGGATTGTTAGCTTATTTAGAAAATGTGAAGGGAAACCGAAGTTTAAAATAGTGGATTTACCCAAATTCTTTTTGTCATCCTTTATTAAACTTGGATTCAAAATCATTAAAAGTAATCAACCTTTCTTTGGGTTATCTTTTTGTGCTTATGATGAAACCCTACAAACAGTATAAAGTAATGACTAATTTTTGATGGAGACTCATAGAACTTAATATAAGAAACTGAAACTTGTTCTGACATAGAGTATAATCAGGGACACAGTTTAGAGGAGAAAATACATAGACTGGCCAGAGCTTTCAGTGAATGTGAAGTTCAGTGGGGCAAACGAGACTGGAATAGTAAGTTTGTCCTTAATATATGTTGCTAGAGCTGGGTAAGCTATCAGCTTTTTCATTACAGTGACGAAGATTTTTACAGAAATGTTGTATTGTGCTCGAGTGTTGATGACAAGATTTTGGGCCCTGGGGAAATAGAATAAAGGATGGAATGGAGTTAGGATGTCTTTATTAAGTAGGGGACAGGGGAGCAATCAGTAAGTTATTTGGAGGAAGGTGAGGAATGGTTTTGGTTTTGAACTTGTTGAGTTTTGGGACACCAGTAGAATATTCAAGTGGAAATAACCACTAGGTTGAGGATGGGAACTAGAGTGGGGCTGGCACTCGTGGGGTGTGTAGGTAGCACTGGGAGCCAGGAGGGTAAGACCACTTAGGGTAACAGGACGGCAAGTCCGCTTCGCTTGCTAGGGCGGTGTCCTCATGCAGAGGAAGGGAGGAAGCTGACAGGGAGGAATGACTTTAGAATTGATCCCTGTCTTGGAACAAGCCACCTGCTTGCACATTTCAGGACCTACCCCCTCCCACTTTCCTTCTGAGTGGTGTTCTTAGAATCAGGAGTGGATACATTGAACCACTTTCCAAATACTGTCTGGAAACTGTTGAAAGTCCCCTTTGGGCCCTTTTCAAAGGTCCTGGAATTTCCTTCAGGACTTGAAACTAAAGTATGGTGATAGAAGCAGATAAAGGAATCCAGTTGTCTTCTATTAAGTCATGCATTAGAAATATGCACAAATGTAAAACTGCCCTTGCTAAAAAAAATTTGGTTTTTAAGATTAAGAGGAAAAATACTAACATAGAATGAGTTTTTATTAGAAATTAAATATTTTCAGTTTTTTCCATTTTAATTTCCTAGTGTTGTAAGTTGGTTGGTTGGTGCCCTTGTTTTTAAGAGTATAAATAACCCTGAGATCAAAGTTTGTAAAGTGCTTTATTAACCAACGCCGTTTATACCTTGTTTTGAAGGTAGGAGTATGCTATCCATTTCTCTGGGATGGATTAAAAATCTGTAAACATTCTTGCCTTGAGAATTCTGAATTAATTTTAAGTAGTTTTAATTGACCAGTGAATATTTTTGCATTTTGTGTTGCTTGGCCTCAAAGTACATTTTACCTTTGTGTAGACACTTTGCTAAAGTGAAGACATACAAAGCTCTGCTGGGGAGCCATTTAAACTTTGGTGCATGGTTTAGAGTCCTAGGAGACTCTTAAATGTTTAGTGTTCACTTTAAATCCTTTAATGCATTGTTCTGTTTCTAGATGAGCAATATAATCCACCTCCCCTTCAGATACTGTCAGTGGCTGTGGTTAGCCCAGAATTGCAACGGGTGGCCTAATTAAAATGTAATAATCATGCAACCAGTATTCTTCATCAGATAATGTTGTACAGATCCTGTGCCAAAACCACCCAAAACAGTAGCATTCAGAGTCTGATAGACTGTCTGTCTGTGTCAGTAGATTCCTGCGCAGCTCAGTGGGCACTTCGGGTTTTCCCATGGTTCTCTTCTGGGTGAGTGACCGGAGAAGAACCATGAGATTAGAAGACATTAGCGTCTGAGAAATTTGCGCTTGTTGGTATTTTTTTCCCCTTCTGAATTTTATCCGTCTCGGAAAGCTGCTGTTACTTTTCTAGGTCCTGTTGAATTTGAGATTAGCAGCTTCTAAAATTAACTTTTTGATGATACCTGCCATGTTGCCATTGCACATGCCTCTCTTGAAGGAACAAAGGTCGGAGTTTATAAATGTAAAGGGTGTAGTTTCTGCATGTACGTGCATTTTGTGACCAAGCTGCATAGGAACTTAAAATTTCTTTAAATATTTTTGGAAACTGCTGTCATTTATGAGGTAGAATTTTTCATGAGTGTGATCACACACACACACACCCCCATATATAGAAGCATACTTACTGGTGGAGTAGTTCACACTGTGGAGCATATTCAACAAAGCCTCAGTGGATGTCACCCATTACAATTATGTCATATCAGTGTTATACACATTTGAGTCATAAATAGTAAGTTGTGCTGTGCCTATTTGAATTTTGTTTAAAATTACTGAAATGAGATAAAAACACATTGGTAAACATACCTGATATGTGGACAGAGTACAATTAACTTAAATATGAAATTATTTGATAGATTCCACAGTGGTGTGTGGAGTACATGAGATCATTACCAGGACCCAAGAGAGGAGTTGCCTGTACCCAACCCAGGAGAGTGGCCGCCATGAGTGTGGCTCAGAGAGTTGCTGATGAAATGGATGTCATGTTGGGCCAGGAAGTCGGTTACTCCATTCGATTTGAAGACTGCAGTAGCGCAAAAACCATTCTTAAGTAAGTACTCTTTAAAAATAGACTCGGTCAGTTTTTAGTTTCCTGCTTCTAAATAGGGAGAACTTTGTTGTTGAAGCCTCAAGTCATTAAATTTAGTCCAAAGTAGACTTTCTTATACTTTAAAGATGACATTTTTAACATGGCTTCTTTTTTCTTGGTAGTAACGTATGTAGTCATTCAGTAGATATTGAAGCTCAAAGGTCAAATTTTGGTTACTGGGGTGCTCTTAACTTAGGTGAAATATTTAAATGTGATAGAAAAGTAAAGTGATATATCTGTAAAAGATGTGTGGGATGGGAGATGATTTATATGGAGGAGAGGGCTTTTAATGTTAATTATATAGCTTTTGCCATGCATAAGTTATGAGACAAAAGGAGGAATCGTTTTGTTCTGTAATGTACTCTTGATGTCTCTTTAGAATCCTTTTCATTATAGCTGCTGTGGTGCCCATGAGCAACTCTCATATTAAGCTTCTTTTTAAATTTTTCTAATTTTTTATCTTACACTTGCATTTTGTGTAAGTGCAGATATATATGGTACTTGTCTTGAAAATCTTCCCTTTTATTGCTGCTTATTCTGTACATATGTGGCATTTAAATCATTTTTAAAAAATTATTTGTCATAATGTAGTCTTCTAGAAGTTGCTTTAGAAGATGATTTTGGATAAGACTTTGCAAGGACAGTGATGTGTATCTTTGAAGACAGATTCATACAGGCTTATGAAGAAAACTATTTCATAGATACTTTCAAATATATAGCAGAAGTAGAATTGGTATAATGAACTCCCGTGAAGGTGTCATGTATCTTTACCATTACCAGTCTTGTTTCATCCACATTCCAACCTTGTCCCTTCAAACAAATCCTAGGCATCATATAGTTAATCTGTAAATATTTCAAAGATAAAGTTTCTCAAAAGATTGCTGTGATTTAGCAACAAAATTTCCTTAAAACATTTTTATGTCAGTTTTTTTCTAGGTTCTTCGATATTTATTTCCATTTATTGGATCTTCATATTCATGAATTCTTTTTTTTTTTTTTAAAGGAAAGGTACAGGTAGGAATGAAGGCAAGCAGGCAAACAGGAAGGAAGAGAGAAGAGGAGGAAGAACATTTATCGATTTATTTATTTTTATTTAGTTGTTCACGCTGGCCCCTGGTCTTCAACCCTGGACCTTGGGATGTACGTGGTACTGCTGCCAGGTGTACTAGACCACTAGGCCACCAGGGTGCACCCTATAAATTTATTTTTAATAGCATTTGGGCTTCAGTATTAAGTTAGATTGTCTTTATGACTTTATGAGGCATGTTTTGGCTTAAACCTTAAGCTTCATCGAATAAATCCTTTCAGTTTAGTGGTAATCATTTTTTTGAATACTTGTAGTTAGTGTAATTGACGACAATTGCATAAAGAAATATATATTTTGTACTGTTAAAATGTAGATAATGTCAAGGGCTTGAGCATATTGAAGGACGGATTTACTCAGCTGTAGGAGGAATGATACTCTTCTGGCATTTGATTGGCTATGCATTATATTTTTCTTGGTAGGTGCCCGTTGATCAGGGAGAATAGAAATTAGAAGTTGAGAAAGTTATATGCAATATTGGGACTGAGTTATGTATGTTGAATGTGTGGTAGGAAGTGGTAGCGTTTCAAAAAAAATGCTCATGAAAGATTTTGGCTCAGTTAATAGGGAGTGACAACATAAATAGATTTGATAGCTCAATGAAAGTATTTTTGGCTTTGTCTGTGGATTTTTTTTTAAAGGAGTAGCTCCCATGGGCTATAATAAAAGTTTAAAAAAATCTTTTTCTAGACAGGGTAAGCTTACTGGGATTCCTTCTGGAATCTTCTGAAGAACTGGAAGATTTACTGTTGTCCTTAAGTGATATTAAGTCTTATTTGTGATAGGAGGAGCTAGAGGTATTTTTGATTAATGGAAATGCTTCATTAAATAAATGTGTTTTTCTAAATTCCTGGATATATTTTATGTAATAGTTACCAGTTCATTTCTTGAGAACTAAATGTTTAAAAAAAAAAAAGTCTTAATGAAAATCCGTTACGTAATTAATTGGGTGGGATGACTGAATGCATCAGAAAGCTAGTGCTATCCTCCATTAGCTGTTTTCATACATAGACACAAAATGCCTATGTATTTAGTCAGAAGAAATCTTTAATTTTCCTTCAGAAAAGGGTGTTAAAGAGGACTATCTTCCAAAGAGTTCCTAAGGGATGCTTAGAGTTGACCATGTCCTTCCTGATTCATTATTTGGTGCTGAACAAATGCTTGTTTACTTGTTAAATTTTGTGTCTAAATATACCACTGAATCATCTCTATACAAAGAAATGGGTTCAAAGAAAGTTACTTCAGTGGGACTCCTGTTTTTGGAGTAAAGTTTTTGATAGTCTTGAATCTTTGGGAAAATATCTGAAATAGTTAATTTCAGTTTGCTCCCATTTAGTTTTTCCCCAGGTTGTAAAGTTGTTTTTCATATTGTGGGAATCCAGTAATTTACATAACTAGTGCATAGTGATTCAGTCAGCTAATAGCTGAGTATCTTCTGTGTGTTGGGAAGAGTTAGTTAAGAGTGGACAGCGAATTTGATCCTGTCCTCATCAAGCAAGTCTAAAGTCAATGTAGAATTTCACATTGTGATTGGGTTTCTGAAAGAGAATATTGAGTTTATGGATATATGATTTGAGAATTCAGTTTTAAGAAGGCATTTTTATCTTTTTAAAGGAAAGGTGCATAGAAGAATGAAGGTGACTGTAGACAGGCAGAGAGGAGGAAGAAGCAGCACTTTTTTGTTTTAGTTGTTCATCTTGGATATCCCCATCCCCCTCCTCATCCTTTCAGCCCAGGATCTTGAACCATGGACCTTGGGATGTATGTGGACTGCTTCTGGTGTACCGAACTACTAGGCCACCACGATGTGTCGAGAAGGCAGATTTTAGGTTGAGGCCTGAATTTAAAGTAATGCTTTGCCCTAACTAGGGATAGGACCGCAAGAGAGCGGAGCGTTCTGGGCAGGTATATCAGCATTTTTAAAAAACCTTCTTTCTGAAGGGGAAAAGCAAAGTCGTGCTATTTATTTGAGAAGACACTAATAGTCTGTATGTTCTTTAACTATTTAACTGAGTTGTATTGGTTTGGCATTTTCAAGTGAGGTACTTTTGCGATATTACAGGACCAGGTAGATAGACAGTATGGGAATGGGAAAGATTGGTTTTTCTGTCTCTCTTGCCTCATTGTGCGTAAGTTCTTGAATAAAGATTGTATCTGTATACTTGCTTTGTGCTTGCCTTTGCCCCTCCCCCTTCTAACTTATTTAATCTTAGGTGAAATAAACGAGGGAGGAATGTGAAATTTGTCACTACAATGTGCGGTAGTTGCATCATCAATATAATCTTGAAAAGGGAGTACATTTTTCATGGAAAAAGCGTTTTCCCTGAATTTTTAAAGCCTCTTGGTAGGGGGAGAAAGTGTGTTGTGATAGGGTGATATATATGTAAATTTGCCTTTTCTGATTCTTTTGCTTTTAGGTTTCAGGATCATTTTAATTTTGGATTCTGTCACAAGGTTAGGAACTCAATCTGGGGTGGTGTTTATATAAAAAGTTGTAGCTCTTTGGAGCCCACGTAAGTTCTGTGAGACGAGAACCATCCTGAAATATTTTGTCTTATGTATGTATAACTTCAAGGCAAGCTGGAAATCAGGAGACGTTAATGGCAGAGAATGTGGTTGGAATTCAGAATTGAGTGACAGGGAAAAACTAACAGTCTTGGTTTTCAGGGTGTGATACAAGCAAGCCCTTTGTAAAACCTGAAGGAGAGAAGTTTTGAACAAACGAGCCAAAGAAGTGCTACTTCACACACTATGGATCAGAAACTTGTAGAATTTTTTTAAAACTCCAAAAGGCAAGCTAAGCAAGAAGATGAAAGAAACTAAAATCCTTTTTAACAAATAAAAGATGAGTACAAAAACTGCTGTATTAAAAAGCTGGCTGCTGAAGAATTTTCAGGTCGACAGTGGGGAAGAGGCATTGTTACAGTGGAGCCTTGGGTCCCTGGAACTTTGAATATGAAGCCTCAAGTGTCTGAGGACTAGACAGAGATTCCAGAGTAACTGTTTTCAAATAGATGACCTGAAAAGAGAAATCTAAAGGAAATAGTCTGCAGCACTGACTCAAGGATCACAGCTCCTTGCATTGTCCTTCCTTTGTCATTTAATGGCTGTGATCTTGGCTTTGTTAATTAACTTTTTTGTGCTTCTTGCTTTTTCAGCTGTTGGAGCTGATAACTACCTTATATAGGGTTGTTCTGAGATCATATCATATACCTTCATTTGTGTATAGCCCCTAGAGTAATTCTGGCACCCAGCAAGTGCTAAGTTTATATTGCTAGTCTTGCTGTTGGTAATGGTGGTCGATTTTCAGTGAGAGAGTATGGGATCTTACTACTCATTAGCCCAGGTAATCTAAAAAGGGGACCTAATAAAACCAGTTTGGTAAAATTCTTTTAATACAATTTTATTACAGTTTGGGGTTATTAACATGAATTAAACCTTGGCATTACATGTTACTATGAATTGAACGAATGAACCCAAATATTCTTTTAGGGTTGGTGGTAAGATGTATTTTAAAGACCTTTGATACCAATACGATAAGTAGTTTATTGAGTATCTATTATGGTAGACTTTATTCTAGTTGAGGTATAGCACTGAAGTTAGATAAAGGTAGCCATGTTGAACTTTAGAAAGAGGTGGGTATGTAGAAAAATGTGGTTATTTACCACTGAAGCATATCTTACCAGACAAACTAAAAGTCACTATTTTTAATCCTCGGATTAGAATTCTAATGGTTTTTGTTAATTCATGGAAAACTAACTTGATATCCTAAAGGTTTTCATATTTTGTTACATTGTTCGCATTATACATTTGGAAAGGCTTACTTATAAAAGTTATTCATATAAAATTAGTTAAAAATATCAAGCAAAACCTATACATTTATTTTAGCTTTTGTAAATTCTGTTATGAGGATGCGCGCCGTAGAGCATTTCTTTCAAAAGTTGTGAAAATTTGAGGAATGAGCAATGTGTTTAAAAAATGGTTCCTTTTCTGTTTCTAAGGCATTTCTTTTACTTGATAGCTTAAAGCTCAAACACAAACTCAACATATTCTAGTTATTTGCTAAAATAAAACTGTATACTTTAACTGCTCATCTTAAAGCATTTCAGTTAGAAACCATGAAGTATATATGTTACAAATGGAGTTTGATTTTTTTCTTTTTGGGGGTCAGTTTTTCTGTATTAAAAAGGCATTAGAACATTGTAGATACCCAAATTATTCAAAAGAATTGTGTGAAGTCTTTCCATGCAGTTGTTTAAATCTGGAGTTCACATTATAACCAGTATTATGCTCTTTATAATCTTGAGCCTATACAAACTTGTTTTTGCTTTTACCAGTGAGAGAAACATTACATAATAAAGGAAATGTGGTAGTATCACTTGCTCTTCTCTGATTTGGATGGGAGGATGGAGTTAAGCAAGGTAGTTTGTCACGTGAATTGGATGGCTTTACAGTAGAGCAAGTATTTCCTCTGGATGAGAAGGGCAGAGAGACTTAGATTAACTAGATAGATGAGCTGCATTTAAGTGAAGTAGAAGTTCCCCCACTGCTTTGGTTCACAGCATGCTTAATGTTTCACTAATTTTTTTCCTCCTAGGTTTAAAGAAATAATTCAGAATTTCATTTTATGTAGTAGTGTATACCCATGTTACAGTAATCTAAACTCAAACTGTTGTATAGATTGTCAGTTGTCTTTTAGGAGATTTTAATATTGAGCTAAAAATGTCTTAACCATTTTGTGAGAACTGGTGTGTGAGACCAGGTTTGCTTGAAGATTTTTTACGTAACTTGATAGGACTATATACGTTGGGAAAAATAGTGCTAGCCGTTTTGGACACACAAGACTTTCTTTAGTAATGAATCCAAAAACACCTGGATTCCTTAAAAGAGGTAAATAAATTCATTTTTAACTGTTATGTATACTTGGAATAGATGAAAGAAATGTTTTAGTACCCATGGCTTAAAGGAGTAACTTATCATGGTAGAAATTGCTGTGTTGGAAGACAGTAATAACGTTTACTGGGAAACTCTAAAACAGTTTTACTTTTTTTTTGACAATTTCATAGCAGTGGCATTGTGAGAGGATGGGTAGGGCACAAAAGAGCTGTATTTTCTAAAATCACTCTATCCCTTATATGCTTCTGTTTTCTAATGCATTTCCTGACATTGAAAACCGCTTTAGATCTGTCATTCTTCTGCTCTTTACTGTTATTCCAAAAGTATTCTAATCATAGTGGCTTTAAACAAAAATGGGTTATCTGGTAGAAAAAATAAAAGTGATGAAGTATTTCTTTGGTTATAGTCTTTCAGAAGTCTTATCCATTCTAACTTGAAGAAATTATGCACACGTTGGTGCTACCGTATTAATGTGGGTAGCTGTTATTTACTAGGGGTGTTCATGTTGTTTGGATTTGCATGTTTTAGTTATACCAGGATAAAGCCTATAGTTTAAAAGGTAACCAAACTTGACAGTTTTGGAATAGCACTGTATAACTAGGAATTTTGCAAACACATTCACTTCTTCAGTGTTTATCGCAAGGCTGGCTCAAGACATAACGGCTGCCAAGTTCACTTATGTATTGATGAGTGTTTTCAACAGTAAATATAAGGTTATTTCATTCTTTCTACTGGTGGCATAGTTTATTTGACTAAATCTAGTAGACACTCATTTGTAGTTTTTGCTGTTAAAAACAGTTGCTGCCCTTAATACCCTCTTTGAGTTTTGTGCACACATTTTTTTCTACATATGAGCCAGTATAGATTTGTGAAATGAATTGCCTATAAGTGAAATTGGCTGCATAAAAGGCTATGTTTGAATTTATTAGCCATTGCCAGACTGCCCTTCTGAGATACTTAATCTATTCTGACGAATAAGGAATGAGCAACTAAGAGTCCTAACAGTCTGCTAGCATACCCTTGCCGACACTGCATGTGGAACTTCTTTTATCCTTGTTACTATTCTAAGTGAAAAATGGAATCTCATTATGGTTTTAATTTACATTTCTTTTGTATGAAATTGAGTATCTTTACATATATTTGTGAGCCATTTGTATTTCTTTCTGGAATCTGAGACTGGTGCTTTTCTGGTCTTTCCAGAAGTATTGCTACTTTGTTGACAGTCATTTGTAAGGTACTATTTTAAAATACTCCTAATCGGAAGTTAAATTTGAAAAAATGTACTTTATGATTTACGAAATATACCAACTTCATATTCTTTTCACATGTTTTTATGGTCAGTTGGCCTTTTGTATAGATTTGAAGGTACTTACAACTAAATTGGTTTTCTGTATATAAATTTATTTCTGCTCAGTTTGTCATTTGTTTTTTGGTTTTACGACACTTCATACCATGCAGAAAAATTGCATTTATATAAGTATTAACAACTTTCTGACATTGTATTTTGCATCACACCCTAACGACACTTAAGTTACTGGGCATTGCTTCCTCATGGAGTTTGTTCACCACTCAAAATTTGAGCATTAGTCATTAATGTTCATTAAAGGTGTGAGTAGTTTAATGTATATTTATTAAAATTGTTTCTGGAGTTCATTTTGGCAAATAATTTTCATTCTGTGGATTTTTTCCTTTATTTTTCTTAAAACCAGAAATTTTGAGTTTGAAAATATTTTAAATGTGTATATAAATACAAAAAAACTAAGCAGTAAACTTACAGTGTGCAATAGTTTCCTTATGCTTTGTTATATCAGAATTGGTGATGTAGGTTGGATTCAGGGTTGGCGGTTGCCTTGTATTTGGGTAATGCTATCTGTCTGCGTTGCAAAAAATGCATAAGTTGATACTACAGATATTGGGATGGGGTTTTTTGGTTTTTTTTTTTTTTTTTTTTAATTAGTGGTGGTTAGAAACATTAACTGTTGATTTCAAGGATGATCTTGCTGCTTTCGTCATCGACTTTGCTTGCTCTGCCTCTTGTTCTAGGACTTCTCACTCTAGCAGTAGTGCTCATGTAGCCTGTGAGGGCACAAGCGACTCTGCCTCGTCTTCAGAATTTCTGATGAAGTAGGTCTGCGGTGAGGCCCAAGAGCTGCGTTTCAAGCCAGGTCCCGAGCGACATGTGTGCCTTAACGAATATTTTTGTCCCTGCACAGGATGACTCTGTGGGTGTTCAGTAAAATGTAGAGTTGGCTTTCCTAGGTACATTGTTATCAGTGCATTCTGGAAACATCAAATTATGTACTCAGATTTTATATTGTTAAATCCCATTTCTTGGTGATTGATTTTTTTTTTTTTTTTTTAGCCTGGGTAAAATTTCACTGCTACTGAGTAAAACTTGAGCGAGGTAAAAGAAAATGATGATAGTTTTCATAGGATCACAGGATCACCCGGGGGGCGGGGGTGTACACACAAGTACCTGAGTCTGTCTTTGCTCTGCTCTGTCAGGTTACTTCCTGCATCTGTCATCAGGCAGCTTTTTGCTCTTTCATATACACATAGATTTATGTGACTTTGAGGAGTGCGTTAGTGTAGGTGGGACTCAGGATTGGGAATCAGTGCACAGTGATTGTAAGCTCTTTGACTAGTTTTGAGACCTGGGGGAAAATTGTCCATTTTCACTGGAAAAGCAAATTTGACTTATTCTAGACCTTCTAAATTGAAAATGTCTTTTTTCCTGAATCTTTCTAATATACAAATAGCAAGCTTCCTATGTGAATGGTGGTACTAGAGATACTTGACTGTAACATCCCCTGGAGTTGGATCCCTGGGTGATCAAATTAATACTGAGAAAGTACTAGAAGTCTTACTCTGGAATATGGAAGTCAGATGGTTCTGCTTTAGTTGACCATTTAACTAAATAATAATATGCATAGTTAATAAAACAAGCAAGTATTAAGACAATTTACAGCATTTTAATCTGC
Organism: Solenodon paradoxus; assembly: GCA_004363575.1. Classification (NCBI taxonomy): domain Eukaryota; kingdom Metazoa; phylum Chordata; class Mammalia; order Eulipotyphla; family Solenodontidae; genus Solenodon; species Solenodon paradoxus. The sequence goes on along the minus strand of RJWH01004149.1, from coordinate 56,385 downwards.
CACTTGTCACATTTCCCCTCTTATGAAAATATAAAATGAGTATTTGCATCGGCTCTTTTTTTATTTCCTCTATGCCATTGTGGTTGTCTGAAGCTTGAGGAGTGTGAGGATGAAAATGATAAAAATGAGAGTTTTTTGTGTTTTGTTTAAGGAGTTTTCAAGTTAAAGCATGGTGCTGAGTCAGTTCTGTACTCTTCTCTCACATTTAATACCTGAAATTAGGATGCATCTCACAGTCTATGTAAGGGTCTTAAAATACACGCTGGTGGTTGTTACTGCCTATAAATGCTGGAACATTAGCTACATATATTGTAATTTCGAATAAGCAGTAAGCATTGTTGAGTTTATTTTCCATTTAAAATGCCTTCCAAACACTACATTAAGGATTCCATGTTGATAGAGATGATACAGTTAGGCTTGGAAACCGAGCAGCCCAATGTAAGTTTGATTGCAAGAGTGACCAGTTCTTTGTTGCGTCTAGGGAAGTTGCCACGGGTATATGTAGTGTATTTTGCTGCTGAGATATGTACAAAAGATTGCCTGTTTCATGTCAGTAGTGATATCTGAAGGCGGAAGAAATTGCCAAGTATCTTCAAATAGATGAAGAGCATTTTACGGTACGTAGAGACTGTAGTGTAGCTTATTCATGCACTGTGCTCTGCTATTAAGACATTGAGTCATAGTTTAATTGACAGTGTGTTTCTTTCATGCTCTTCATATAAAATAATCTCGCAGGTAATTTTGGGTCAATTCCAAAAATGTAGTAGTTTGTTTTTCAAAATATGACCAAAGAAGATAGAAGAATAAATTATAGAAAGAATGAAGTTGCTTGTCAGACGTCTTACTAAATTTAGAAATAAATCTAGTGAAATGAGAACTTTTTTCTTGTACATTGTCGGTTTGCTGACCTTAATGCTCCAACAGATGGCATCAGCTAAAAATATCAAGTTGGTCCATGAAAGATTAAGTTAAAACTAATTCATGGAAAACGGAGCCAAAATAGTGAAGTCATCAGTGATGACTTCAGATTTTTATACTGCTTTTAGATCTGTAAATAAAGTCACGGGTTTATCTTTCACTGAGTGAGCTGTGACTTCAGCACTGCGGGCTGACTTTCTTTTGTCCAGGTGCAAACTGAGAGTAGTCTTTTTGTCTTATAGTCGTGGCCAGAACGAAGCAGACAGCCCTGCTGGAGCCTGCCCGTAACCCAGTTGTCTATATCCCATATTAACTGTCTTCTCTTGAGCTGTCCTTAGATCTGCTTTCCCTCTTTTTGGTTTATTAAGCATATATAATTTTTCTTTTCTCTTCCATATGTTAGTATTTCTGTAGAGTATGCTATTGGAGCGTCTCACTTTGTGAGTGTATTCTTTCTTGTGCTTTATAATCATTTAATTGAATTAGGTGGGCAAGGGAGACGATCAACTTTTCTTTAGAGGAACCGTGCAAACAGGAATGAATAAGAGTAAGAGTAGAGGCAGGCGGGAAAAGAGGAGGAAAGAAGCACTTTATTTTACTTAGTTGTGTGTCCCCCGCGGGGCGGGGTGGGACCCGCTATGGGACTTGAACCGAGTTCCATGGAATGTATGTGGACTGCACACTGCCAGAGGCAGCAGACACAACCGCTGCTCCACCAGGGTGTGCTTATGATAGACTCTGTGAGACCTCTCCCCGTTTTAAGCCAAAAATCTGTTAAGTGGGACATTAGTAAGGCTTTACAGGAATGTATGATTGCGCATGGTAACATTTATTCTTTGCATTGAGGCAGCATTGATTTAAAACATAATGTGTGCAGGTTAACTGTTCAAATACATAACACTATACCCACAACCAAATTTCAAATAGTCCTCCCCTGTCCTTAGGACCCCACATGTACACCCTTTGCTCCTGCATTCACTTCTCCCCTGATTTCTCTTGTCAGTGACTAATGACTAGTTTTTGTTTTGTTTTGTCTGATTGATTGCTTTGTTTCTTTATATTCCACGTAAGTGACATCATCTGGTATTTGCCTCTGCTCACTTACTTTGCTCAGCAGATTCCCCTCTAATTCTATCCATGTTGTCACAAATGGCAAGATTTCATTTTTTTATTTTAAATAGCTGAGAAGTATTGTGTATGTGTGCACCACATCTTTACCCAGTCATCTGTCATGAAACTTGGGTTCTTTCCATTTTTGAGCTAATTTATATAGTGCTGCAGTGAACACAGGGGTGCATATATCTTCTCAGATTAGTCTATTCATATTCTTTGGACAGATACCTAGAAGTGTAATTACTGGATCAAAAGTAGTTTTAACTTTTTGAGAAATCGTTATACAGGTTTATATTAACATGTGATAACGTTTTAATGAAGTGCTATTTGTAGCAACTTAAAGTAGCTTTCTTTTGTTTTGCAAGCTGAATATTTGTGTGGCAAATTTCGTTTTTAAAAAATTGATTTTTAAGTGGCAAATTTTACTTTGGCATTTGTGTGAAACCATATGATCATTCCATTCCATAATGTTATTTTATTTTCTTAGTATATCTCAGGATTAGAATTATACTTGACAAGATTACATAGTGTATCACTTATTTGATATATACTTAATGAACCTTGACCAACATTTCTTTGTAAAAATAGGTATATGACTGATGGGATGTTGCTTCGTGAAGCTATGAATGATCCCCTCTTGGAGCGTTATGGTGTAATAATTCTTGATGAGGCTCATGAAAGAACATTGGCTACAGATATTCTCATGGGCGTTCTGAAGGAAGTTGTGAGACAGAGATCAGATTTAAAGGTGAAGTAATGTCTTAACCACTTTAATTCATGAAACTTACTTTTAAAATTTTTCTTTTAAAGAACACTTACTGATCACTATAATCAACTATAAAAGTCAACTGTAAAAAGAAGGAAGAACCAAAGTATAATGTTCATTGGTGTTTTATGATTTTCAGAGAGTGGGAATAGCTGTCTTCAGAAGACGGCCCCTCCTTAGAAACATTCATTTAACCTAGTGTTTTATTTTTTGTCTCTTATACCCTGCTCAGTATTTCTGTGATGCTAAGGACACTTGTTTACTGAGACTGTTTACTGACATTTTATCTCTCAGAGTTCCCTGTTTTGCATTTTTTGTGTCGGTGCACCTTTCATGGACACTTAGACTGTTAGTGTTACATGGTCAATGGAACTTACTTGTATTAGTATGTGTATAAGAGGGCTGTTTATACGCCAGCCAGGCAGAAAGATTCTGGGTCTTAAAAACAATGGTAGCTGAGTGTGTTTTTACTTAAAACAATTAAATGTGTGCTTTTAAAGAATATATCTGAAGAACTGTGAGTACTTTCATTATTGATTAAACCTTACTAGCTCTTGAAGTTTTAAGGAGTACCAAAGTAAAAATTATAGTTCTAAGAACTATATGTAGTAGAAGGTTTTACCTGAGATCTTTCGATTTAAGTTTTTTAATAGGTTATAAAGTGTGTGATTGACAGAGAGGAAGTGGTCTCTGCACAGTTGTGTTCCTGAAGATCCTTTTTTGACTGGCTTTTTGCAACGATATTAGAAAGTCCATTTTTATTTCAGGATTTTTTTTCTCCTTTGGAAGAAGGGGAAAGTTTTCATCTGTGCCGCTGATAATTTTGTTTAGGCTTATTTTATCCTGTTTTTTTCCTAAATTCAGGGCTGCTGAGTAGTTTAGTGAATGTAGAAGTCATAAACTACATTTCTTTTACCAGCCCTTTTATAGATGATCTAATCTAATGAATTTAGGTTTTTAAGGTATTTTTTCATGAAGATACTGTTTAGTTAGTGGATGCCAGGTTTATTTCTAATTTTTTCAAAATGTAATTCTTACTGTAGCATTTCTGTATTTGATTTTTACTTACTATTTGGATACTTTTGTGGGCATCTTTATAGCTGACAGATAAATAGCATAGTGACCTTCATACTTCCTGGGATTTTGTTTGTTTTTAAGACCACTTTAAAAATCCTTGAATAATTTCCTGTTTTCCTTTTCAGGTTATAGTTATGAGTGCTACTCTAGATGCAGGAAAATTCCAGATTTACTTTGATAACTGTCCTCTGTTAACTATTCCTGGGCGTACACATCCTGTTGAAATCTTTTATACTCCCGAACCAGAGAGAGATTATCTTGAAGCAGCGATTCGAACAGTGATCCAGATTCATATGTGTGAAGAGGAGGAAGGTGATCTTCTACTTTTCTTAACTGGTCAAGAGGTACCGTCATTCTTCACTTCATTATTTGGTTTGTGGCATATTTCTGTTACCCAGCAACTTTAAACTTAAGAATTTGGGGCATGTGTTAACCATATAATTCTTAACCCAATGTTTAAAGTCTTCAGCATGATTATATTTATATATGAAATATATCGACCCTTTTATGTGTACCTTTTTGGGCTATTAGTGTTTATGCTCGTTAGTTATCCTAAGAAAATTAAATGCTTTTAGAATTTTAAGATTTTTAGCAGTTGTAGTCTCAACTTTGGAGAGATCTGGTGGGGGAAAGTAGTGTGTTAATTTGTGACTGACTTTTTGGGAACAAAACAGGCATTTTACTGTTTGCAAGCTTCTATCAGAGTTGCAAAGTTTTGTTTTACATTCTCTCCTGTTATTCCTCTTTCCAAACTTGGTGGTCACAGTCAGAAAGTGTGAGGATAGTTTTCTAGCATCTGAAATGGAAACCTTAGTAGTAGACAGTAACTGACCTTTTCTGGATTTAATCAGTTACTTAGTTTGTGAACGAACTCAGGATTTAAGTGCTTATCCCCAGTCAGAGCAGATGTTTGTGTTGTCTTCTTAATCTGTTCACTGAGGATTGAAAGGAGTCACTGTCATTACTTGGTTTGAATTTACTTCATTTTAAGACTTGGGTTCCCAAATAGTTCAGGAAAAGCTATGTGGATAAACCAGTTTTAGAAAGCCTTTTACTGGGGAGTTTGGGGGCGGGGCGGGGGTTGGAGTTTTATGTTGTTTTAAGAACTTGTCATTTACTATAACAGACTTTGAATTTACTCAGATGTACTTTTCAGACATATCTAAATAAGTATATATAGATATATGCAGATTGGTTAGAAAACGTTGAAATTCTGATTTAATAGGTCAGGCGGGTGGCGTTGCTACCAAACCTTCAGGTAATGCTGAAGCTCTGAGTGACTGAGTAGCAAGGTCTAGACCTGTGCTGCTTAAGAGTAGCGGCCACCAGCAGTGTGTGACATTTCAGTGTTTGACATGTGACTAATGAGGAGGACCACATCTAATTTTGTACAGTTAGAAAAAGTTTAAATACCTACAGGTGCTGATTCCTGTTGTAACTTTCGTGTGGTCCACAAGTTAAGGATTGTTTTTGCAGTTTTAAAGGCTTATAAAGAAAAACTAGGAATTTGCAACAGAGATAGACTGATGTTGAACTTAAAATGTTTTGGACCCTTCACAATAAAATCTGACCCCGTTCCAGAACTTTTTTGTTTCCATGTGGTCTCTGGGTTACCTGCCTATGGGAAAAGTGTTAAAGCAGGGTCTTGACCCTGTTTCAAACTTGCTTTTAGGTGAAATTTTAGCACAAAATACAAGAATCTTCAACAAGCTCCTGAGGCCTATTTTATATTCCCTTATGTTTAAAGGTCATTGCTCCAGAGGGCTATTTTAGCCCTTATACTACCTCGGGTACATTAGTGACGCCCTGAACAGCTCTGGGAGATTGCCCTCATCTGTTAGGCATCAGGATCAGAGATCTCCTGTGTGACTGCTTGCTGTAGTAGATCGTGAACTCATGTTTGTGTTCAGATTCTACAGAGATACTTGCTTTATAATATTGGAGCCAATGCTATTCCATTGAGTTGAACTGTATTTTTTTATAATTATTTTTTATTGCAGTAATTATTGTACACATTAAAATAGCTTCCTATGTATAGGTTCCCCTTTCCTCGGATATATGTCAACACACCCTGCCCTCCATCAGATCACCAAGTGTTCTTTCCCATTGTCCAGTGGGCTACGCCACCATTCCCCACTGCCCCGCCCGCCCGCCCCACCATGAAATGAGGGTTTTTTTTAACCTATGAATTTCTTGAGTATTATCCCAATGATTTACGATTTGTGCCCCATTGAGCATAGTTTCTTTTCTGCAAATTGGGGTTTTTCTGATCTCAGTGTTATTTACATCATAGGCTGATTCTTTTTTGAGGTGTGTCCTGTGCGTTATAAATTGTTTATTAGCATCTCTGGCCTCTACCCATTAGATGCAGAAACACTCCCTCACCAAAAATGTCTGCAGACATAGACAGATGTCTCTTGGGGGTGCAAAACCATTTCCAGTAGAGAATCTTATTTGTTTTGGCGGGAGAGGGGAGTGAGAATGTGTTGCAAATTCAGTTTTATAGATGTGCTTCTCTGGTGCAGTCTTCCATTTTATATGGTTTGAATGGAAGAATTTCTATATATTTTGTAACAGTACCAAATGTTTATTTTGTAATGCAGTATTGAGTATGTGGAGGTATTTTGTTCTTTATGTGTCTGGTCTCTAGCTTCTTACTTCAGTGTGCAGTGTTTTCAGAAATGACTAAAGTAATCATTACGTTCAGATAATAAGCATATTAGAATTCTATCAGAAATAATAGATGGCCTCATCAGTAAGGTCCCAGAAGGCCTTTCTCTAAGTTCCATAGTGGTGGTTTGGCAACTATCCCATGGCTGAGAAAAGGAAGGGATTAAAATCTCATAGTTTTCAAATATATGCTGAAGTATTCGTTTTTAAATTAAGTGCTGTTCTAATTGTGAACTAGGCTTATGTATCTCCTGTTACATTTTAAGTTCCTTTTAGTTAGCTAGTCTGGAATTTGAAGATCTTGGGGAGTAGGTAGCAGAGTACCTAGAGGTAATATGTTGTTTCGTTGATTGTGTTTAGTAGAGCTGTTTTAAATGTGTAATTTATTCCTCATGTTTGAATGTTATTTTCGCCTAGTTAAATGGTAGGTTCTTGACCTTTAGCACTCTTATTTTAATCAATTTGAAAAGTATCCATAAAATTCCATAAGACTGATTTTAAGACCGTATTATCATTTTGACTTTGACCACTTTTTAAAAACAATAGTGATTCTATAGTCGAGTTAATTTGGGATTAGGTGATAATCAGTTTTAGTAGTAGGTGTAAGTGATGTTGGGGGAGATTTGAATTCTTTAATTTTTGTTAATGCATAAAATCAGGACCTATGATTAAAATTAAGTGTTGCTTAGTAGAAGTCCTCAGGTGTACTTAAACTACTGAATTAAATAAAAATGATAGTAATTGAAATCTTTTGTAAATAATGCTTGAAGTTGTTGAAGCCCTTCATTCTTTAATTTTCCTAAGTAGAATCTTTTCAACATGCAGTGAGTTCTTCCTTTTTAAATTAGTTAGGGTCTAAATTAATTTACTAACATACTGATAGTTGTAGAGCTCAATGTCACCTTCAAATAAACTCGTGAATTTAATGCTCAATTTTCTGTGTTGTTCATGACTAAGAAGATCGTTGCTTTATACTGATGAATGCCAATCAGTGAGTTTCATAGTCTTCCTTCAGTATTGACTATGGGAATTTGGTAAATTAGGAGATATTTAGTGTTTAGAAACTTGCTTATATAAAAACATAAGTGAGATGGGATTTTTATTATTCTAAGTGGTAGTGATTTTTAGTTTCATACATGCTTAGCACATTGGTTACCCTAGTCCCAAATAAAATTAGAATTGTCTTCTTACTACAGTTCTGGAATCTGCACACATAAAATTTCTGGCACTTTATTTTCTAATATGTGAAATCTCTCTATGTTTGTTGACTTCCAAGCATTTCTTTTCCAATTGCATATTTGGTAGACTTAATAAAATTATAATCTAAGTTTAATTCTCTCTCTTTAATTTAGCAGTGAATTTATATTCCAGTCATTGTTTGACTTGGAAAATGTCTAATTTGTATTTGCATACCAGCAGGGGGCATTCTAATCTAGATACAGCATCTGAAGGCATTTTTTCCCCCTAAAAGTATTTAGGTTTTTGTTATTTTTCTCTTTCGTTTAATAATCTTCCTTTTACTTTCAGAAACTATAGATCTTAAAGGGAACCATTAACATAGAATCCTTAATAGTGAGTCTCTGTTAAAATTTTTAATACATGGTTAGAAAAATAGTATACTTGAAATATACAGGGAAGAATTTTTTGGTTAACATCCAAGGACTTTGTATTCTTTAACACAGAAACAAAGTTGTACTTTGATTCAAAAACTTTAAAAAAAAAATTTTATAAAATCATTCTGTTCTTAGAATAAAAGGTAGTTTGTTGATAAGGATCGTTTCCGTTTGGGTTTTCCATTGGACAGGCTGTCGAGTCATTTATTTACCATACTTCCTAAGTTAACTGATCAATTTGTCAGTGGGATTAAAAGTTCCCCCCCCCTTTTAAGGGACCTCATTTTTAAGTCCCCTTTGAGTTCCTTTGCCACTTCTATGTGTGTCTCACACACACTGTATTGTGTCCTCTCTTTAAACTTGGATTTGAATGTAAATGTATTGGAATGATTTTCTGTAGTGGAGAAATTTGGGGGTTTTGTTCTTTCCCCTGGGCCAGGTTCTTGAGCCACAGGGGTACACCTGTGATAGAGAAAGTTTTGAAGATTCTCTTAAGATACTTGGGTTAGCCTTTTTCTTAAATACCTGTTGATACTGTAACGGTATTTGTTCTTAGGCACAATGAAGCAGTCTTCCATATAATTGTATTAGTGATATGTGACATTAAAGTCTAATTGGCTTATTTAAAATAGCTGGCACATCACTTTCTTTTAGATTGTGAAAATTGAAAAGGTTATGAGCGCAGTTAAATATTCCGGGGTGAGAAATACCAATTTTAGTACAATTTGTTGAGAATTAATTAGGCCATCCAGCTCTAAGAAAAAGGGGTGTAGGAATGCAAATAAGGCATTAGGTGTGTTTACTTGACTACAGAAATAAGTGTCTTGAATTATTTTGGAAATTCCAATGTCATTTGTTAAATTAGTTTTGATTATTAAATTGAAAATAAGATGAATGGGATTAGGATTATGATGCATATATAAATGTTTCTTTGTTTTAAGACTCAGACTTTTATTTTATAGGAAATTGACGAAGCCTGTAAGAGAATAAAACGTGAGGTTGATGATTTGGGCCCTGAAGTTGGTGATATTAAAATCATTCCATTGTATTCCACACTCCCACCTCAGCAGCAGCAACGAATTTTTGAGCCTCCGCCTCCCAAAAAACAGAATGGAGCAATTGGAAGAAAGGTAGCACTGAAATGTTAAACATTTATGACTAAAATAACTGTCTGAGATTTCAACACCATAATCAGCTATAAAGGACTCAGTTATGGAATATTATGATGTGGTTGGGCACTACAAAATCTGTATTCTCAAAAGCAAATCGAAAAGAATTTATTTAGGTAGTTTTGCATACCTTTTGACTTTCGCAAAGACACACCTGTTTCCCACTCCCAGAGGAAGTCCCTCCTTAGCGAACAGGAAGGTTGGTTGGGTTCACAGAAAGATGGCTAAGTGCTGTCTTTCTCTTAGATGAACTTAGTAAAAGCTAAGCACCTTTTCTTGTGCTGTATCTTCTGCCTAGAGTTTGAAGACCTACCCAAATGTCATGTCTAGAGGCATGAAATGCTGACTGATAATTTTTTAAAAGATCGGTCATCTAATAGATTCTTTAAATAAAAGATACCAGAATAGTGTTTGAAACCCATCAGAATAGTGGGGTTAACTTGACTTCTTCCTAAGCTCAGCCATTTATTAGGTTATATAATAGGTGCTTGAGAATTTTGGTAAGATTATTAATCCCTGCTCTTAAAATTTTTTTCAGTTTTTAAATTGAGTGTGAATAATTTATTACCTTCATCATTTGGGAGAGGATTGTTGAGGACAAAGCATGATGGGGGTGTGTGTTTTTATGGAACTAACATCTAGAACAAAATGAACCCTCGTCATAAATTTCCTGAGTTTATTGTAGGAAAAAAGGTCTTAACTGAAATATTAAGATTTCTTAAACTGGAATCCATTGACTGTCTTCTATATTCAGGAGTAACAGATTCACAACTTTTTTTGACTGTCTTTACTAATGATTTTGATCATGACTAATTTTATTTCTTTACATGGTTTTTTGAAAGTTACATGAACCAAATACATTTTTTTCAAATTGAAAAACTTACTAAATGGATACCAGTTTAGCAGAATATACATTTAGTCGTAACTTGATAGGGGAAAAGCCAGCTTTTTGAGTTTTTCACAGGTCAACAAGAGTAGTGTGACTTAAGTCTGATTAGGCGCACCTTGGTGATGTAGTTTGGTCCCCGTCTGACTGAGCGCAATCCATATACACACATCCCAAGGACTCAGGTTGGGGAAAACAATCAAGATGAAAAACTAAATAACATTAAATTGCTTCTTCTTCTCTGTCTGCCTGCCTACATGTTTCCTTTAAAAAAAAAAAAAAAAAAAAGTGATGTAACTTCATTATATTGAACATCTCAATTATTTTTTGTCATAGTTTTCCGTAGAAAATGTTAAAATACTTGTCTTTTGTTGCTTGGTGTGCATTTTGGATTTGGGGAAAACGTGGAGTTTTAAGTGATGCAATTAATGTTTTGAGAGTTAATTGAAAAATTCTTATTCTCTAGAGTTTTTATTTTGATTCTATTCAATAAATGTGTATAAAATAGCTGTTTCTTAAACACCTTTATAGGTAAAAAAGTTAATTCATTCTCGAAGCAGATGGTTTTATTTTTCTTGAAGTTGTGTACTTTGTGTATCTATATTTATTTTAATTTGAAATTTGTGTTTTTATTTACCATTGAGTGAAATCTCCATATAATAGCAACATTTGCTAAGTTTGTTTTTTCATTTAGTTCTGTTCATTCCCTTTTGAGTTACTTGGAGAAGTATCGACTCACATTAAAATTTATTTCTGAGCTCTTTGCTCTTGATTATTAGTGTATTAGAAATTTAAGCAGTCTGGTACTAATGTAATATGTGACATATTTTATAAAATCTGTAACTAAGTCCATGGACTAGAATTTTTTTCTTTCTCTTTTTTTCTCCCAAACTCTTCCCTTTTTTGTTGCAAATCCTAAGGATTTTGAAGAGGTTTGCCAACTGAAAAGAGTGACTCGAGCAGTTTAGTATCCTGTGATGATGAGGAAACGATTAGGAACCCTGAGGAGGTGGGCTTCTAATTCAGAATCAAAACTAAGGACCACAGTGCCCCATCATTATCCATTGATGGTATTTGTGTTTCATTAGCCAAAGCTTTAGGATCGCTTGCTGAGAAATCATGTTCCCACTTGTCATAAGTCCGCTTCATTTTGGAGGCAGAAAAGAGTGCTGTCGTAGCCTCCTTGGGTGATCCCGAGGTGAGGGAGGACTCACTCATCCTTGGCTCACTATTTTCATTTTTAAAAAAGCATTTTGAAGCCCCACGTGTTTACGGAAAAATGAAAATTTTTCATGAAGGCTAGTTCATATAGGAGGATTAACACATGGCGTCATATTTTTGATGCTGGATGGGGAAGCTGCCTGGAGGAGCTGGGGTGCCAGCTGAAACCTGAGATGACGCCATGCTAGCAAGCGAATTGGAGCTGGAGAAAGGATTGGTGGGATTGTGAAGGAAGAAGAAGGGGGAAGGCTACACGAGAGAAAGTGAATGGGTGCAGAAAAGGAAGAATTGACATTTGTGTACGGCTTCTCTGTTCTCTTCTAAAGTGCCACAACTTTAGTGATATCTTCTTACATGATCAAATGAAAGGCTGACTAGAGGCTTAGACGCAAATCTTCTGTTAGGAATTCACTGATTCATTACTGTGCCAATTCCTCAAATGCAGTTTTCATCCGTGAGTATCAAGGAACATTTAAGGACCTGCTGTTTGCTGCCATGGTGTGGAACAAAAGTTGGCTTTTTTTGTTAAGTTGTTCACTTGTTCTAGTATCAGAAATAGCTAATGGCATTAATATTGAAAGGTTTGGAGCAAAGAATATTTAATATTTTGTTAAATTCCACTGAAGTGATGCTAATCTGTATTTATATTTGGGTACCATTTGTAAGGTAATCTTAGTGCTCGTATATTTATACAAAATCGTTTTACAAGTAGTTACTTGAGTTCATTTTGTGCAGACTTCCAACAGCACTAATGGTGAGGCAAACTTTCACACTTTTGATGATCAAAAGGGGTTGAGAACAGTGTTTGTCTTTATGTGAGCAGATACAACTGTTTTGATGGTGTTTTACATTTATTCAAATATTTTAAGCTAAAAATGCAAGTGTTAATATAGATTAAAATAGTCATCAACCAGTTCTTTGTATCTTTGTTTTACTGATTTGATGCTATTAACATCTAGAAACTTTTTATTTACTTTTCATTAATTTTGTCCATATAAATAGCTGTTTTCTTAATGTAGCTTATCGTGTAGTTTACTAGTTAATATTGCTCATAGCATACACTACTCAGTAAAGAGAGAACTGGCCCTGTGAAGATGATCCTATGACCTTAAAGAGAGACTTAATGACCCACTCACTGAAGATAACTTCACATGGTGCTACAGCAAAAGAAGTTATGTCCTCCGTGAACTGGAAACCCTACCAGTTCCCTGGAGACTAAAAGCCAACCTAGTTTAACCTAAATTCACTGTTTGTCCAAATAGAATTCAAGTTCAGCTACTCAAGTACTGGGAATTCTACTTCGAAGTGGGATCGCTGAAATAAATAAAAGTGGATTCCATTAGAGGGCAGGTTTTTGAGAAGGAAGGGTTTATCGATGAAAGTTTACTCAGCCTACTTGGTGTACAAAAAACAAGATCGGAAGTAATGTCAAGTTTCATGTCACAGGATTTGCTGTATATTGGGGGTTACCTAAAATGGTTAACCTGGTCAATGAGGGTGCAGCCCTTTGAAGCTCTGGCAACACTTGCTACCAGCTTAGAGTCTAGGAAGCCGGTACCATTCGCGTGTGTTCTTGTTAGTCATGTGTAAGTTCACATTCAGGGTCAGACCGTGTGTTTCATCTAAGTGTCCCGAAGAAACATTAACATCTCACCACCCAGAGTTTTCTGTCCTTTTGCCAGTTAGCAGTGTTTTCCACTGACGATGCAAAAAAGGAGCGTTTTGTTCTTAAAATGTTAATCTCTCTCGTAAGTTTTTAAACCACCAAGACTTCCCGGCAATGTGCGTCCTTTCGTTGCTTATGTGTCCCTGTGGCGTTCTTGCCTGCTCGTTCTTGTTTAAGCGCTGCTCTGCTCCGTGTGGGCGCACGCCTTTTTACCGTCCACAGCACTCCTAAGTCCGTTGTTCCCAGGGAAGCTTTTTTGTCTGCTGTGCAAGAAAGCCCTTTTTAAGTCTTACAGTGCAATGTCACTTTTGGTGTCATTTATAGTTTCTATTCACGTCCCATCATCTTATGCAAACTAAAAGCTCTGTGAGCAGATTTTGTATCTGATTCATCTTCTCTGTCAACTGCTTGCATATACAGGCATCCCTGTGGATGACAATAATCAGTTCCTGAAAAATCACGTGTTTTAGGTAAAAATACTTATGATTCCATTTATCCCGTTGATTAAAAGAAAAATCACATAGCACATCATTGTCAAGCTTTTAAATAATTTCCTAAAACATAGTAAAATACATTTTAAAAATACAAGCTATTGTATTAGTATGTGGATTTTTTATTTAAGCTTTATTCCCTGTCAATAAAAGTTTTACATGATTCTTTACTGTTGACTATGCAGCAGTTTTGTTTTGTTTTTTTAAGAAAAGGTACAGGTAGGAATAAAGGTAAGTAGGCAGGTAGGAAGAGAGGAGGAGAAGCATTTTATTTATTTTTAGTTTAGTTTTTCAGCTTGGTTGTCTGTCTGCCTCATGAACCCAAGCCATTGGGATATATGTGAACCAAGCTCGACCAGAGTCAGTGGACTTGTTCACTAGACCACCGAGATACACCAGCCATGACATAATAACCTGTCATTCCCTTTGAGATTATACACTTTCCCAAACATCTGCACTGAGATTTTTATACCGTTTTTTTATTTTTGAGTTGAGTTTTGATGATGCAGTTTTTCTTAGAAATGCTGCCTGAAAATATTTATAAGTACACGTATTCAAAGTTTGGATATTAACGAAGGTGTCAATCCTTGATCCTTCTATTTGAATAATCAATATGCAGTGTGGGCATGCCCTAGTGGACTAGAGTTTGGCCTTATTCCACCTGTATCCCAAGGTCCCAGGTTTGTTTCCCGGGACCAATAGGAACAACTGAGATGAACAACTAGTAAATGTTTCTCTCCTTTCCTGCCTGTGTCTCTGCTTTCTTTTCCTTCTGCCTGCAACTTTCCTTTTAAAAAATTTAAGTACAGTGTGGTTGAGTGATAACCTAAAGAAATAGGTTTTGTTGAGAAAATAAATTATAACTTAAATTTGATTTATTGAATATTTGTTTTTAAAGCGTTCACTATCAAAACTCATTTCTAGTTTTCCTTACTGGTATGAAACAATGGTGACCATTAATGCTGATTTTATTTATTTCCTAACAGGTAGTAGTGTCAACTAACATTGCAGAGACATCTTTGACAATAGATGGTGTGGTATTTGTGATTGATCCTGGATTTGCTAAACAGAAGGTAAATATTCTAAGACTTTTAGTTGTTTATAGATGAGTGTTAACATAACAGTACTTAATACCTAGCCATTTCATGACTGAAATACCCTCTCTTTTAGAATTAAGTATTAATGTTAGCCTCTACTTTAATAGTACTGAACACCGAATACTTCTGCCAAAGAAATTACTACTGGTTAAATACTGTATATCTTTAATTACTTCAAGATAATTAATTATATTTTATAGGTATGATTTAGAAAATTCATGATACATGGAATCCATGGTTTCAATAGAAAACTTTGCTTTAAACTGAATGCACATAACTGATATGCCTGACTTCTGGATAAGTTTAAAATATTTTTTCTTGATCTCCTGATGAATATCGGTTCATAGAATTGACAGATTCTTTTCAGGCAGAAGCCTGTTTATATAGTGGTATATAAAAGCAGAAGTAAAACTACTAGAAAAGAGATTATCTTAAATCGGGAAAAGTAAAGGTGTGGCATAAGCTCTTTGCGTTTATGTTAGCTTAAGTCTTTAAGAATGATGGCATCAGAATATGTCAACGGAGTTAAAGCAGAAAGACGAGAAACACTGAGGCTGCTCATCTGTGGTGATCATCAGTACTTCTTTCTTTAAGGTTTTAACTGTGGACTTTACTTCTGTCAAGCACAGTTTTTTGTTTAAAGGGGAGGAATCATTCTTAGGTTATTTTCATTCCAATAGGTGTACAATCCTCGAATCAGAGTTGAATCTCTTTTGGTGACAGCTATTAGTAAAGCATCAGCTCAACAAAGGGCAGGTCGAGCTGGACGTACCAGACCTGGGAAATGCTTCAGACTTTACACAGAGAAAGCTTATAAAACTGAAATGCAGGTAAGGGGTTTTACCGCGTCCTTCCTATATGTTTGGGAGGCTGAGTTGAATTTGTTACCAGAAGAAAATTGCTTCATTTACTTCATCCTGCCTTTTGGTACCATAAGCTCCTTAGTTTTACCCTGAGTGAGATTTATGGTGTAATCTACCAGTACAATTCTTTGTTACAGTTCTACATCTATGTGAGCTGCAGTACAAACACTTCAGCCCTATATAGTTCTTAGAAAATGTCTTACTTTCTATTCTATTCCACAAGTATTTTTCTGTTCTAAGTCATTGTCACTAGAAGTAATGCCAAAATAAATAGCTGAGGAAGAAGAGAACAAATGTTTTGTTTTCTGGAGCAAGAGTATCAAGGAATGTTTTGACAGTACTTTTTTTTTTTTTTTTTTTTTTGCTAGGATAACACCTATCCTGAGATTTTACGTTCTAATTTAGGATCAGTTGTGTTACAACTGAAGAAACTTGGTATTGATGATTTGGTGCATTTTGATTTTATGGACCCACCAGGTATGAATTCTCAAAGCATGTTTTATCAGATTGTTAAACCAAAATTAACTTTTTTTCCTCTATGTCCTACTCAGTATATATTGAATACATTTTACCTTTTTCTTCAGTAGTAATCAAGATAAGTCCTGTGTGTTAGCAGAAAAATTAGGAGTGACTGTTTCTATGAGCAAATTCTTTTTACTTCAGAATAACTAAGTTATTCTGGAAATCATCATCCAACCATGACAATATGAGAAATTTCCTAATTTTAAGGAAAAAAATAGTTTGATAAGCACATTGTTGTTACTTAATTTACTAGGAAGAAGACAAGTTAACTGCTATCAGGAGGATTTTGCAGTTCTCTGTGATTCATTGTTGGCTGGGTCTCTGTAATTGAATCTGATGACAGTTGGAGTTGGAGTTTGGTCCACTGTAGAATGAAAAATGAGATTGCTTAGAATAGTTTGTACTTTGTCACATTTTTGCTTGCTAAAGGCAGCTTGTCTAATAGATTGCCTTCTCCCCCTCAGCTCCCGAAACTCTGATGAGAGCCCTAGAACTTTTGAATTATCTGGCTGCTTTGAATGATGATGGCGATCTGACTGAATTGGGATCCATGATGGCCGAGTTTCCTCTGGATCCACAGCTCGCTAAAATGGTTATTGCAAGTTGTGACTACAACTGTTCTAATGAGGTCCTATCTATTACTGCTATGTTGTCAGGTAATAGAGGGAAAGGAACTACAGAAAGCCCGGCTTGTCAAAGTTTGGGTGGACTTCACTTTTGGTTTGTTTTTTTAATATTTAGTATGATAGTGGATTTCATAGATGGTATTAAAGAACTAATTTTGTTTCCTAAATACCATGTAAGTAGTTTCATAATGACATAGCATTTACAAAAGTAGTGTAAGCCATTGTGCACAAAACAGAATATATTGGCTCTCTTGAGTGCAAGTAAAAATTGCAGTAAGAAAAGAATACGTTTGAACTCAATTGTAACTGAGTACTCTGGTAGGACCATCGTTTTGCTGGTTTTTGCTGAAAGTACAAGAAGAACTTTGTTCTAAGTACTTGGCACTATTAAGTGAGTCTTGTCAACATGTATACATGTTCCAGTGACAGTCAAATGACATGAATTTCAGATAAGTAGCAATGTATCATTTTAGGCTTAAAATCAGATTACCTGATTTTTTTTTATAATACAGAAAAGCACTTGATAAAAGAAATACACCTAATGATAAAATTGTTCATTTTGAAAATTGGAATGTTAATCTGAACAAATAGTGTTGTTTTAGTAGTTATAAAACTTAATCCAGAAGTTAATCGTAACTTGGAAATTAGATTTTTCAAGAAGAAGAAATACTGTTAATATTCAAAGGTACACTGATTCTTAAAGCTAAAAATAGAACGCATTTTGAGTTTTTGCTTACCATCAAACTATAATACTGGGGAGAATTGACTTCCAGTCACAGTGGTTTATTGCTCTTAATTATAAATGAATGCCTCAAATAGTTCAAAATAATATGGAATTAAAGGATAAATAAAAAATTATAACTGAAATTTTGGCTTAGTTTAGATGTTTGATATATTTTAATGGTGTGACTTTATTAAAGAACTAGCTGAAATGTCTTTTTGCAGAGTTATGACTGATCAGACTCAGAGCAGATGGGCAGGGCAGTATCGAATCATTTGAATTCAGTTGTAGTCTTCCTTGCGGAGCTGGTGGTGGTAGGTTGTTGTCTGCCTTTCTTCTGTGTTGTTTGGTTAGGTTCTCCCAGTTGGATTTATCCCAAGACTTTAGTGTAGAGAAAGTGTGGAGGCAAGAGTTAACAGATTATTTGTATATTTGTTACTTACCCAGTTTTTATTCTTGCAGTTTTTCTTATCAGGCATAGTATACAATTACCTTTGTTTAAATCAAATTGATCATTGCGATGCAGTCGAAGTCTTCAGCTGCATCTCTTACACGAGTCCTGCAGGACACACGCTTTCTTGTGCGCCTTCAGCACGCTGAGCGGGGTGTTAGTGGGGGAAGCCCAAGTAAGGGCGAGGAAGAAGTCAAGGAGCAACAACAGTTTGCTGAGCTCGTAATGCTTTGTTTTCTGTTCAAATAATTCCTGAAGTTCTTAGGTCCTGCTGCAACTAGTGCAAATCAGGGGCCTTCCGAAGCGTTACTTTATTCCCGTTAGTAACTGGTAGCTAGTTCACATGAACTTCTGTAGCTGTGACAGATTTCTGTACTTCTATGAATTACTTTGCTTCAGTTATTAAGCAAGACTTTTAATATTTACTGTGATCGTATTTCATTGTCTCTATTTGGCTTCTTTGGCATCTTTTTAAAGGGGAAACTGTATGGGAAAGAGTAATTTCATACTGTTATTTGATCTCATTGTTGATTATTCCCATTATCTTCTCTCTGAACTGATCATTTATACTTTTCATTGACAAGGTTTTAAGAGCTTTAAAAATGTGTTGGCAAAGTCCCAAGCTGTTAAGTATTTTTATTTTCATATTGCTTTTATGACTATGAAATTGCTAAAGTGAATTAAGGAAAGTTGTATTTCAAAAAATGTAGTGCACGCTTTGTAACAACTTGAAAGTTTTCTGTAAATTAATACTGAGGCTCTGAACATTGTAGTTACATATTTTGATGATCCTTGAAAAATGCTGTTTCAGACTAATTGTCAACTTTCTAAATATTGAATTTTGCTTTTATATTGAGATTTCTATTCAAATAACACTTTTTTTTTTTTTTAACTTGGGACTTCATTTGCTAGTCTTTTTATTAAAATGCTGGAAAACTAGGCTGAATATCCCCAGCCTTTTTGAATTTTCTTAATTCAAAGGCGGGTTAACCTTCCACCACTACTGCTCTCATTAAAAACCCAAGATTTCGTGATTTTTTTTTTTCCTTTTTTCTTTTTACATTTGACGTATGCTTCTGCTGGCCGGTGCTAATAGTTATACCCACCAGTTGGTAATAGCCACAGCCCTAGGGAACAAATTGCAATAGAAATGTGGCAGTCACTGGATAGAAAGTTGTTTCTAGCCCTGCAGTGGGCAAACATAGCCTCATAATTTTCATAGCCATTCAGTCGGCTCAGTGGATGGCCTTCTGAACAATTACATTTCCCTCAAAGGCTATTGACACCATCATTCTGGTTACTGGTAGAGCTATCAGCACTGGTTTTTTAATTAAGTTGAGCTTTTCTGTTTTCTAGTATCTTGATGGCCTTCAGAATAGTTTGTTTTGATGCCTACTTTTAGATCTAGTTGAAATAATCAGGTACTCTGTAGCTTTGAAACCCTCTTGTTTTACAGATGTGGTTAGGTGTTGATGTACCAAATCAAGGTAGTAAACAGTCCAAGATGCAGTTGGAGGCCATCCTGCCCTGCCCTATGCTCTGTGAACTGACCTAGCTAGGCCTTGTTCCTCTGTCTGTGAATGCGTGACTCATCGATATGGGCGTTTGTGTTGGGCCCATACCAACCTTGTTTAGTCCCACAGTGTTTTGTTCGCCCCACGGAGGCCAAGAAAGCTGCAGATGAGGCCAAGATGAGATTTGCCCACATAGATGGAGATCATCTGACACTGCTGAATGTCTACCATGCTTTTAAACAAAGTAAGTGTAAATTAGATCGAAGCACTCTTTTGTCTAAATGTCACTCGCAGCATGTAAGATGTTCCTTCATCTGACTTTCATTTATTATCTGTGACAACTTTACATTAGAAACCCAGAGGTGCTTTAGAAAAAACTCCTAGCCTGACTAGCATTTAAAATAGAAATTACCTGTCTTTTTCAAACTTGCTACAATTATGGAAAAGCCTGGAAAATGCAGTGGTAAAGATAAAATACTTATGTAAAATGTACTAACACATAGATTTTTCATTTTTGTTTCTATACATTTTACTTTTTTGTGAATAATTTCTAGAATTATTGCTGCTTAACAGTTTTACTAATGAATAGTTCTTAAATAAAATGAAAGCTCACAAGACAGGAAAATGGGCAGCAGATGTGAATGACCTTTTGCACGTAAGGCTACCACTGGGCCATGAACACGAGGGGGGAGTTTTAAGTCTACTTTAAGTTCAGTAATTGCCTTCTTACAGACAAGGCAATGGGTCTTATGCATAGACTTGAGCCCGAATGAATGGTCCATGTCAGCATGGAAAGGGTGGCACCTTCTCTGCCTGGGTCTAACAGATTTGGGGCAGATAAATGGGGTTGATGAAAAACGGTTGAGAAACCAAGAGATAATTTCAACAAGCACATAGTTTACTTCAGAACATTTTATTTTCTTCCTTTTGTGCCCAAACTACTGGTTATTCATAATGTCAGTGTTTAAATCTGCTGTAGTCTGGTTTTGTCATACTCTTTGATAGTTTGTAACCACTAGACACTGCCTGTTAACAGACAGGTCTCTGCCTCAGAGCAGAGCAAACATTTGAGAGGGAACAGGTTCGCACCATCTCGGTTCCTGAGATTGTGGTGTTTTGTCATTTAACTTTGGATGAATAAATAGCATACAGTATATTTGGGTCTTATGACTGTTCTCTGAAAATGAAATTTCAGACTAATATTAGAACTCTTGATTTTAAATATCTGTTGACAGTGCAGTATTTGAAATTAGAGGCATTTAAGGTTTAAAATGATAAAATTACTAAATGCTTTTTCTTTATATATTTGCTAGTGGGTGCTTTTTTGAAAATATTTTATATTGCCATATAAAATAGACAATTTATAGGAAAAAAGTTAATAGAACATACAACTTTATCCTACATTTTCTAAACAGGACTAGTAGAGTGGAGTGACATGAATTAGAACAATAGCATCCATTCATTCATTCAGCCTGATTGTTTTCTATAAAATATTTCTTACTGCCACAGTTGTTGATTGGGACCTTTTGCTCTATGCACTTGTCTAAGGTCAAAGGAAACAGTGACTGGACTTTTGAAAGAACTGTCTCTAAGTCCAGTCTAAAGGATTTAATAACTGAATCACTTTTTAAAATAAGTCATTTAAAAACTATCAACTTCTTGATCTCTACATAATATTTGAATATTTATTGAATTTGGGTTATTTTCTTTGTTAATGATGCTATATTATGTTATTAAAGGAAATATTAAGTGTACTTGAAAAATAGCACATAAGATTCAGTTATTAGTTCAGAGGATCTGTTTTATTAGACACAAGTTGAATACATAGTAACACCAAAAATTCATTGCAATACAGCTTGCTTGAATACTTTTGAGTAACAAAGCTAGATTTATCACATCTTAATTTCTATGTGTGCATGTGTGATTTCACTCTGAAATAGTTTGTCTTTAGTATTAAGAGTATATGATATGGGTGTGGGTGAGAAATATGTAGCTATAATTGTAATAAAATGTTTCCAGTTTTAGATTTTGTTCTTCCTGTTTTTCAAATTTCTCCTAAATTTAGAAATACAATAGAACCATCAGATATGTTTATCTCAACAACTTAATGTTACTATTTTATCACTCTTTAGTGTGTAACTTCTAAAAATTTAGAACCTGGGAAAAAACCCATATCAGAACCTGCAAATCAAAATCCTTTTCAAAAGTCCCTTTTTCTGTTCTTGGTTTAGGCATTTCTGTGGCCTTTCAGCTTGTTACAAAGAGTTGGCACATCAAAAATGCCTCTAAAGCACACTTCTTGTTTCACTTCTTGAGATACTCTGTACTTTGTTTTGATGGTTCACAAATTTAGATGGATGTCTTTTATTTTTCATTCAGCATGTTAAAAAGTCCATTAACTCATGTAATCATATTATTCATTTGAAAAGTCCAGTTCCTACTGTACCTACCCCCCACTCATCCAATTTTAGAAATGTGGCTGCGTTTTGTTAATGGATGCACATTTTTATTGCTATATTTTTCCCAGTGATCCTATCAAGGAAGAAAATGTGCATTGGATAATTGATAGTCTTAGAAGCAAGAAGGAATGACTATACCAAAGATTAATATCACAATTGGTGAACACTTTCAATCTTTAAGAATATTTTCCTCTTTTTTGCAATAACCCCTTAGGTTTAGTTATCAAAGGATTTCTAAAGTAAATGAATTTCCTCTTGTGACTGTCTTGGGGACAGAAAGATGGTACTGTATCATTTTATATCATATTACAGTTTGTGCTCTTTGATAAGCAACAGTTAGGTTGGAATGTTAACAAGAATCTTTTGACAATATATCCCTACCTATAGTGAAATTACTTGAAATATTTACACAACATAAGGCTCATGTATTAAGCATATGAACTATAATGTAGTTTCAGACATCTTTGAAACTTTATAACTTATATTTTACCTTGTTTGCCCACTACAGAGGTACACAGGTCAAAGTAAGAAACAATAGGTTTGGGGGGAGCGTTAGCTCAGGAATAATTAAATGGCAATACACAGGTATTTCAAGTTCTTTTTTTATAACTTTTATATTTGCTAATCTTAATGGAAGACTTGTTTCTTTGAAAATGAGGATGACTTAGCATTTTATCAAATACCCTCAGTCTTACCCTGATTATTAGGTCATCCTTTGGAAACAACTAGGTGGATATTCATAGGTAGTATAAGTATTTTTGAAAATAGTTTGCTCGTAATCATCTAGTAGCAAAACTTTTAGTGCTGTTTCTGATTTTGGACCTAACTACACTCTTGGAAACATTGACATCATTATGATTCATTTAAAGAAAATGATGTGGGTAAATCCTCCTTCTAGGTTAATTTGTTTAATCTTTATGATGATTTTCCTTTTTAACTAGATAATATACCCATTTGGATGATTCATGTCCTTTATTTTTTTCCTTCCCTCCAACTTTGTAGATCATGAGTCGGTTCAGTGGTGTTATGACAACTTCATTAACTACAGGTCCCTGATGTCTGCAGACAATGTACGCCAGCAGCTATCTCGAATTATGGACAGATTTAATTTGCCTCGTCGAAGTACTGACTTTACAAGCAGGGACTATTATATTAATATAAGAAAAGCTTTGGTTACTGGGTATTTTATGCAGGTATGTGGATGTCACAGGGGATGCATAAGCATTCAAATACTGTATTTGATTCTAACCCATACCCCAGTTTCTCAGGGGCTTTTCGTGAAAAAATAAAAAAAATATATTTATAAGTTCAAAAAATCAAAAATGAGTAACAAGGAGTGAATAATTTATCTTTAAAATCTTTATTACGTAAGATTTAACATATTAACAGAATTTTAAGAATTTAATAATGAGTCACCTTCAAACGTAGCTGCACCTGATTTGGGGGATATTAAAGTCCCACCCCAACCTCCCAAAAAAGTGTGGCTTAGATTGAATAAATACGGTAGTATATTAGAAATTTTGTGTTTCTAATGAGTAATAAAATTCACTAAATGAGAAAGTTTGCAATCCAGTTATATAGAACACCACTTTAGAATTATTTTACCAGTACTGAAAGGAAGGAATTTTCTTTGTAGACCCAGAAGTAACAGTTTACTCTTTATGTAAAAACTAATCACGACCCCAAATTCAAATAACGACTTTCCTTTTCAGTCCTATAGTTAATCATTGATATTTATAACTGAGACAGTTGGGTGCAGCTTAAGTCAAAAATGTCTTTTTGAGTTCAATAGCAAATGTGAAAAGTGATTTAAAGGGGTTTCATTTAGTTTTTAAGTGTTTTGTTGGATGCTGTTGGAACTGAAGTAAAACTTCTCAGGTAAATGTAGTGGCCATTAATTTTAAGATATTTAAAAATAGAGAAATTGTATTAAATCTTCAGACTTTTTTCTAGGAATAAAATTGAAGACAAATCAGACCATTACTTGCCATTGGATTGATTTTAATGACATCCTCTGTGTGCTCTGTTGACTTGTTTATTCCCTCTTCTGACTTCTGCCAGTTAAGCTAGTGGTGGCCTTGACCCCATGAACGCCATCAGTAGAATGAACCTTGATGTGCACCAAGTTAAAATAAAAGTAGATTGATGATGCATTGTCTATATTTGCAGTCAAATAAAGCTAAGAATTTCATTATGACATCTTAATTTGCTTATTAGAGTTAGGCGAATAATAAAGTTAGGTATGAACATTGTTTCTCCAGATACTTAACTATATTCTTTGTATTTATTAATATGTACTGCTGCAGATTAGCTTCTTTTGGACATACTCTTAAATTTGCTTTTAATAATTCATAAAGAGATTGACAAAGCTATATCCAGACATCACACATTTCTAGTTTTCTCTTTAAAATTGTTAGAAATAAGGCATATAATATTTGACTCGTAGTAAGTAGGTGCTTAGTAAATACTTATTAAATTAAGCTCATTTTTATTAATACTTATTCATTAGTATTAATAATTCCATCTGTGCTTGAGTTTAAGAATTGCAAAAGGGCAGTGTCATCAGCTGCAGTATCTGAGTATTAGCTTACGTGCCACAAATCAATGTGTATGATTATAGCTAGAAGAAATAATTAGCAAGAAGCACATGTACCTTCTCTTTTGTACCTAATTTTTTGTTGTTTTTTAATTTTGGATTATTTTTTGCTTCTTTATGCTTTTTATTATTCTATCTTAAATGTTAATTTTCTAATGATTGTTCTGTTATATAGTCGTCACCTACTGAAGAACCTACTCTAGACATTGCAGCGTAAGCCGGCAGGAACTAGGGAGTAGACTATCAGACTCTGGGCCCAGGATGTCCCTCTCGAAGTCAGTCAGTTCTCCCTGCCCGTGTAGGCTGAAAGAAACATGAACCAAACGGGGCATACCTGTGTTGTATTACTTCACTTTTCAGGCACTGAAATTCGAATTTCATATGATTTTCACTTGTTACCAAATGTTGGTTTGTTTTTTTATTCATGATGCGTTGCCTCTTAACATAGGTTTTAAAAGTGCATCATTGTAAATCAATATCTGTATCTAATACATTGAGTTCACCCCCACCATTTCAGTTCTTCCTTCACTCTAGGATTGATGCCCTCTCACCAAGTGTTTTCCTTTTGATTGTTTTTCCCCAGTCATGCAAAAATAATATAAACCATTCTTGGCTCACTGGCCTTTAAAATGCAGGCAGTGATAAATAAATAGTATGACCATCAAAATGTGAGGCTTGCCTATTCCGAATTATTATAGGTAGCTTTATATACAACCTTTGTTAACAAGCACATCAGAAGCATTGTATTGATACTGGGTTTTGGTTTCAGGTGGCGCATTTGGAACGAACAGGGCATTACCTAACTGTGAAAGATAACCAGGTCGTTCAGTTGCACCCTTCTACTGTCCTCGACCACAAGCCTGAATGGGTGCTTTATAATGAGTTCGTTCTTACTACAAAGAATTACATCCGGACATGTACAGATATCAAGCCAGAGTGGTAAGCAGCGGTTTTTGTTGGGGTGGGGTTTTTTAACCAGTTTTCTCAGCATGGAGTCTGATTCTGTTCACAAGTCTTGTCCTTTCACTCGTAGTGGAACTTGGTATTCTCTGTAGCTAGGGATATATTTTCTAGTGTGTGGAAATGAAGCGTAGGCCTGCAGTGTGGTTGATCTTTTGTAATCTGATTTGCTAAGTGGGCAGCGCAATTGTTAGCATGGGCAGGATTGAGAGTCAGATATAAAGTTACAGTTGACTACCAAGCAGGGGTATTTTTGGAGCCATTCTCTTGTTGTTCTGATAAACACAAGGGCCCCTGGTTCTGGAAGCCAGTCTATATTTTATCCTGTCCCATTATAATTCACTTGTACCTATTTATTATTTAGATGATGGTGCTTTAGGAACTAAGCATAAAGCTTAAGGATTCTCTTTGTTTTTTTGCATATTAGATTTGCACCATCTAATCAGAACTGATTGTGTTATTTTAAGTAAAATTATCCCTCCGTTTGTGTGTGGCTTCTCTCCCTGCCCCCATCTGCATCCATTCTATCTCTTATGATAGGAAATGTCAGCCAAGAATGGTGGAACTGAAAGCACTTATTTTGGTTGATGTCACTTGCTATATATATTGTGAGGCTTCTTTCTTACACTGATTTATGACTTTTGACACTTAAATTGTGTGGGATATTACCATTTTATCTTAAATGCTTTGTCGAGAAACATATTGTATGGCTGAAAGTTAAAAAAAGATTTTCAGTCCAGTGTATTCTTCGACTTTAGAATTATTTATAGTTATTAACACTTTGAAAATAAAAAGATCCAATCATTTGAATACCAAGATGTTCCTTATGTAGAACCCATACTTTTGTGCCTTGGAGTACTCTTTCAAAATACTGCTCTAGACTAAAGAAATTAATGTCATTGTGTTAACATGTTATCTTTATATTCATGTAAAGAAAGTATTTTACAGTTTATCTCAAGATTTTGCTTTACAATTTATATGAAGTCTCAACATAAGAAAACGTATACCTTACTGAAACAACACATTTCTAAATGTTGTGTTTTTATTAAGAATGTTCGGTTTGTGATTTTATCATTGATTCAGGTTTGTAGATTTGCGTTTGTTCACCAGTATATTAATGAGTACTGCCTATTATTAACAGCTCCAATACTTAACTTAAATGTTAATCTGGTTATCCCCCCTCCCCTTTCTGGACAGGTTGGTGAAAATTGCCCCTCAATATTATGACATGAGCAATTTCCCACAGTGTGAAGCAAAGAGACAGTTGGACCGCATCATTGCCAAACTTCAGTCCAAGGAATATTCACAGTACTGAATTCAATGCTCAGAACTGAAGTTATTCAGAGGACAGCTTTAAAAGATGAATGAACTCAAAAGTTCAAGTTGTGCTCTTCACGATGGTTCAATAATGGCCTTTATTTGAAAGCTTTTTAATTTTTCTTTACAGTAAATATTCCATTCTGATTTCATAAATTAAACATTTATGCCTCCCTTTTGTGTTGACACTGTAGCTTATACTGGAAAAGTCGATCAATGTTTTGCAGTTTATTGAAAGTAGTTCTATATATAACAATGTTATAAGCATTTCTTTAGAAATGGTTGAAAATGCTTTTAAAATGTGATTATCGACCATGGTATGCATGATCGTTGTAATTGTTGACATTCCTTTTAGAAGTTGTGAGACGTTGCAGCTTGTGCTTATGTAGACACAATCTTCTGTCTCAGCACAGAGGCACTGACTTCAATAAAGTCTATTTATACTAATTTTGGCCAAAGCACTTTGA
Organism: Solenodon paradoxus; assembly: GCA_004363575.1. Lineage (NCBI taxonomy): Eukaryota > Metazoa > Chordata > Mammalia > Eulipotyphla > Solenodontidae > Solenodon > Solenodon paradoxus. The sequence continues at coordinate 29,202 of RJWH01004149.1, read as the reverse complement.
TATCTTTGTTCTCTCGTGTCTTTAAGTATGACTTCTCTTCCCAAGTGTGGGCTTTAATTTTTTTCATTTGAATTCTGATTACATATCTAGCATCTTTCCACAAGGAGTGCTCCTTAGATACAGTGATCATTAAAGAAGTGTTTTTAAGAGCATAGTTTACTGCTCTGTTAAGCTAATCAGGATAAGCCGTTACGGGATAAAGTGTGTAGTTTTTGTTTGAATTTAGGCACTAAAAGATAGAATAATGAAAAGATAGCTTTTTCTCCATCTTTAAGTACATTTTATAAGGCTGATAATTTATTATTGTGTTATCCTGGGTTTTGGCAGATCTTGTTATATACTGAGAAACATTCTAAGCATTCTAGCCTCAGAAACATGTTTATTTGTATTAAATAGATAGCAGGGAATGATATAGATCTTAGTTTGCTGAATTCTTTGTTGGATGCTTTATGCAATGTGCAAAAAGTAGTTTGTTAAAATGTAAATTTCACTTTCCATTTCCTGTAACAGGCAGTAGACTAGTTTAAAAACATTTTTCTTAACCACAAATGAGGTGTTTGGTGTGACCCATCAAAAAGTTTATTTAATAAATCCATTCCTTTAACTGGAAGAGTAAATAGTGTACTCATTAATGTCTAACTCCTTGTTTGCTCCTCCTCCCTTTTAAAGATATTTGAATGTTGAAGGAAAGTTACATGTTAATAGTTGGAATTGAAACATACTTTTGAAGTACTAGTATGTGGCAAGGAAGTTCATGGGGCAAGTTAACTCTTTCTGGCTATTGAGATACTGTGTTACTGTCAGGAAATGAGGACCAGTGACTCTGAAGAGTTAAGGTGATTAATTTTGATCCCCTCAGTCTTCATGTTAAATTTTATCCTACATTAAGTGTTGGTGACATCTGCTAGAAATTTTTAAGGTGATGTTATGAAAGTCTGGGCACTGGTCAGACTTTTTCATTAAGAGGGCAGTTCTTGCCAAAGTATTCTGTTGCCCATTGAAATGTAAGCCGCAAGTATAGGACTTGTAACTCACTTGCACATCTTTATAATGTGACCATCTGATTGTAAATAGGTCTCAGTGTTTTGTATCTAATGTTTCATCTTGTGCTTTTTAAAATCAGACCATTTAAAATTTAGACCATTTGTTTTCTTGTAGAAAAGTTATAGAGCTTCTGGTATTTAGAAAAAGTTGATAATTGGAAGTTTCTAGGAATGCTGTGTGCTCTTGCCATCTTATTAAGTGATAACTACACATTGGGGGTGACTACGTGGAAACAGTAGAGCAAGCTGAGCGTTATTACCTATCATGCTACCCCATTGTCTCCATTTTTGTTACGATGGTCATGTCTCACAAAAGCTGTTTTTTAATTGTATTGATTTTATTGGGAATATGCCTTTTTAACACTTTAAGTTCTCTAGCCCCTTCATCTTACAGATTTAGCAATGGAATACCAACCTGGTTACAATTTCCCTTCTTCACTTTACTGGTTATGACTATCACATGAGTTTTTTGTGGAGTGATATGGAGCAAGATTACATTTTGAAATTCTTTCCATGGTATGTGGAAAATCTTGTTTAAAGATTTCCTGAAGAGGTCTTAGCTCTTGACTTAAAGTAATGAAGCTGCTTTTTATTGTGAATATGACATGAGGAAGACCATCAGCAAGTAGAACATTTGATAGAAAAGTGGAGGAAGTGAACAGGACATAGCAGAATAAGCCTGCTTCCTTCACCCTTCCTCTTGGTCCTGAACATGACCACTCTGCCAGGCCGCCCTCTGGATTGCAGTCAGTTCTGGGGTCTAAATTGAGCAGAACGCAGTGGAACTTTACAGGGATAGCACAAGGTGCATGTTTGCTCATAGTACTAGTGTTATTGTAAGTTTAAAACACCCAATGTGTGATGGTTTCAGATGTGACTCGAGTTTGAGAAAAGCCCGTTGAGCCGTCGCCGAACTTGGGCCGTGTCAGTCGTTGGAGGTGTTATCCCACACTTCGAAGTGCTCGTTAAGTGACATTTAAAACATTGATAAAAAATTTGCTTCGATAATTGGGTAGGGATATCTGGTTTTCTAATACTTGACTTTTTGTGGTGAGAGGCTGATTTATGCCTTGTTTATAAATGCCGTTTTTATCGGTGTATTGAAAATAATGGGGACAGATTTGGTGTTAAACACTGCTTTGAATTTTTGCAGTTTCATTTTATGGTAGAAAGTAGGGGAGGAAATTGTTTTGGTCTCAGGTGTTTGTGGTTACCTGGTTACCTTGTACAATTCTTGTCAATAAAATGACCCTGGACATAACACACATGGCACAAGTAATTTATCTTGTCATTGACAGGACAGATGTGTTTATTGAAAACTTCTGTCTGCAGTGGCTTTTTAATTACTTTGTTGGTGTACACTGGGTAGATGATGGAAACCCTCTGAGTTTGCTTTACGATGGGTTCTGAATCTTGGACTTGCTCATCTCTAAGGATATTTGAGCTTGACCTAACCAAAGCAGCTTTCTCCAGCCACTTTTGTCTTCGTTGTAGCTTGTGTTAAATAACTTTTTTTTTTTTTTTTTAGCAATTTTCCTGATGGCAGCTTTATTTTACTTGTTTGTGGTAGTCCATCGTAGATTTTTGTTTAAATTGCTTAGTGGCACTGCTCATTGTTCATTTTATTAAGGACCAACTCCTGGAGGCAGAGACCTCAAATTTGGATTGGTTAAGACTTTCAAGATGTGTGCAAAGATTGGAATATAAAGCAAAGTGTAATAAATGTGGGAAGAAAGATCAAAGAGCTTTAGGTATCAGAAAAGAATGATTGAAGAAAGTGATGTGAATACACATGTTAAGTGTGAGCCTTTGGAAGTGGTATATGCTGGGATAAGTTTACAGCTCTGGCTCTATCAGATGTCCTGTCCGAATGCCTAATGGCATTTTAAACATAGAGGGAAACCCAAATCTGTGTGAAATCTCCGTTTTAGAAATTACAGATTGTTTCCTTAACTCCTCAAGCTGAATTCTGGTTAAGTAATTTTGTAAGTTTTTGTTTTAATTTAGTTGGACCTTAAGCAAATACTAGGATTTCAATAGGTTATAGGATTTGTTAGATTATTGGCAGTATTTCAGGTCATTAAATCATTAGGAGCCGGTTCTACTTTGAGGTATAATTTACATACAGAGAACTGTGAAGCTTGACGACTTGTGTAGTTGTGTAATTATCACTACAGTAGATAGGCAACATTTCCGTCATCTCAGTGTTTTCCCATCCCTTTGTGTTAAGTAATCCCCTTCCCCTACTCCAATTGCTTAAGAACCACAGAACTTCTGTCCTTTTACTTCAGCCTTTTCCAGAAGGTTGTAAATGGAGTTGAACTGTGTACAGTGTGGTTTATTTCCTTGGTCATAATGCTCTTCTAAGGCATGTTACTTAGAGTAATACATTTTCTTTTTCTTAATAAAATAAAATAAATATAAACTACAGATGAAACATTGAGGTCCTTTCTGTATTCAGTTATTAGAAAGCTGGATCATTTTTTAGCCTTTGGCTATTAGGAGTAAAGCTGTTTGCTTACAGGGCTTTGTGTGGACCTGGGTAGTAGGTACGTGGTATACTTAGGAGAAGCGCCCAGCAATGTTTAAGTGTTCGAGCTGGTCCGCATCCTCATCAGCATTTTCTGATTGGTTTTTTGCATTAAATTTAACCATTTTAGTGAAAGTGTAGTTTTACTTTGTGGTCCCATCCCCATTTGTGATTCATTAATGGCTAATCGCTTAGTGGTGTTGAGTATCTTTACATTTACTTACTTGCCATTCATAATTCTTTGGTGAAGTGACCAGTCACATCCTTTATCCTTTTGTAATTCATTTTATTGTTGAGTTTAAGAGTTCTTTATGTAGTCATTTTTACACTCAGTAAGATAGGTGTTTTGCAAACTTTTCCCATCTCTTTGCTTGTTTTCTTAAGAGTATTCAAAAAGTGTTAAGTATTGGTAAAGTCCAGTTTATCATCTTTTCTTTAATGGTTTGTGCTTTTTGGTGCTCAGGGTCAGTTTTAATGTGTCAGGGAGGCAGTAAGGAAGGAGTCCAGTTTGGATTGTAGAGGAGGGCAGATGAAGTTTGTTGGAGTAATGGGAAGCTTTGAAGGCTGGGTTAAATAATGGATGTGAGTTCAGCACAGAGTACTGGATTATAAGGTTGGGTGGAAGGGGAGACACTAAAAAGTAGAATTTACTTAGAAAAATTATTCTGTTAACCCAGTTAGTGGGTTGAATTCACTAGAGCAAGAGTGAAAGGCAGGAGATGAAGTGACAAAAATCAAAGGGGTCATCGAAGATTGCTGGTTTAGAGTCTATGAATGAATGGTTTGGCATGCTCGTTGTGACTCTAGCCTTTAGTTTATTGAGAGTCTAGTTGCCTCCTTAGAAAATTAACAGTAATTATAAGTACAGAATCTTTAATAAGTGGGAGGGATTGGAGATCAAGAAATAAAGCCGTTTTTAGATACAGTGCAGGTTCTTGTGGCAGAGAAGTAGAGTGGCTGAGAATTGTGAATGTAGTTTGGTCTTGAGCCTCTTGTGTAGGGTTAAGGTGGAGACTGCAAGCAGAAGAGCCGGGTGCAGCATGCCCATCTGTTTCATGTGACCTTCGCGGGCTTTCAGAGCAGTTTGAGCTGTTTAAAAATGCAATTGAGTGTGTTTAGAAATGGAAGACTTGCCACGTTTTCCGTACAGCCATTGATCTGGCGAGGAAAGGCCTCGTGATGTTGTCACTGCTAGTGGGTACCTGTTCATCAGCCCCTGGCATGTCTGGATGAGCTCTGTAGAGACTGCTGAGTGAGGACGCGCTTGAGTGAAAGTGAAAACGTTTACAGAGGCTACATTTTACAAGAAGTTGCATGCTCAGGATTGAGGTCAAGAGGAGGGATACTTTAGAAAGGGACCAGCCACCTTAAACTATATTTTGGTAAAATTTTGACCAGTGTCTTTGAAGAGATTAGGGTTGAAACGAAACCCTGGTAGTGTTAAAGTCTTCAAAATACAGAGAAAACTTCCTTAGGGAAACTAGGAGAAAGGTGTGGAAAGAACTGAGGGACCTAAACACAAACTGCCTCTTCTGTGGGCGCAGGGAGGGATGTATCTGTGAGGTGACTTCCAGCTTCAGGAAAGGGAGTAGTGTCTGAGAAAGACTTGACAGGTAGTTTGATTGTGAGTACTCGGGGTCATCAAAGGTCACTAGGTTTGAGATCAAAGAATGTCATCAAATTTATTCTCAGGTGTCCCATCTGTGATCTGTAGTTCTGAAACGAAGGGTTGAGGTTGACTATCAAGGCACAGAGCAAAGTGGTCAAGTCCTTGACACTTGATGCCATTGAAGAAAATTCCTTGGGCAAAACATGTTCTTGTCTATACTTAATGACATAACGCCTTCCAGGTATTTAGACTTGGATAATAGCAAATTTTCCTTGTTCTTATTTGTGCTCCTGGTTTTGGTTTGCGATGTTGGTGAGCACATTCTACACCCAGATGTAGATGTGCTGTCTTTGCTGAGAGGGATCTTCGTTAAGTCATGGATCTGTTTGTGTGAAGAATTGTTGGGCAATTGAAAGAAATTTTGCCTTCGCCAAATCAGAGGCAGCATCAGAGTGCAGTGAGGCGTGATACCAATTTTAGGGAGTGATTTAAGACGATTAATGAATGGAAATTTATTTGAATGCTTATGCAAGAGTGGTGGTGTTTTAGAGTATATAGAGAAGCAGAATTGTGGAGATTAAATGCTGGGAAGTTTTTCAGCTCTGTGGGTCTAGCACTATTTAGCATCTTATTAAAGAATCTGCTGTTCTGTACATGGAGAATTTACCCATGCTAATATTCTTTAAAGGGGGAACATTTTAATTTTTAAAGAATGATAAAATTGTAAAGTAAATTATAAAAGAAATGACTTGAATTTCATCACTAAACATGATTTAGTATGTTTGCTTTTTATTGTAAAATTTCCGTTTAGTGTAGGAACATACTGAGGCCTTGTAAAATATTTAAAATTCTTGAAGGTTTATATTTGGCTGTGTAAACGTTTCTCAAGATTAATTATTTTAATGATATATTTTGTAATTTACAATGTAGTGTAAATATAGTGAAATATAGTTACATATATTTCTAGTGTTTTATTGTTTACCTTTTTGCATTTAAGAGGCGGCTGGACTGATGTTAAAGAAATTTTTTTAAACTTTGAATGTCTGAGTCTGTGTTTTCCTTCCCTCTGGAGACATTTAATTACCTTAGAGAAACAAAGGCGTTTCTCCAGAAAGTGCTGACTGCTTTAGAGATAACTCCTTAAAGTACTGTAATTTAGATCAGGATCTGCTTGTGTCAGTTTTGGTACAAAGTATTTTGTCAGTAAGGAAAGTCATTGACGGCCAGATTTCTCCCAGTTTTTGTTTTATTACCATAGAGTAATGTATATTTGGTGTCTTGTAGTATAAAGGACTTTTAAATGATACAGATGACTCTTAGTGAAACTTTTGTTTGCACCAAGAAACAGTAAGGTAGACTAAAGACGATAGAAGAGATAATTAAGCCTGGTGGAGGAAGAGAAGAGAAAACAACCAAGCAACTTGTAATAATTTATAGGAATGCTTCAGAGCCCTTGATCACAGCTGAACCTCATAACTCTAGGGTAGATTGCCTATTCGCCTCCCACCCTCAAGAATTGATGTCCACGTGACCGTGGACATGAATCAGCAGAGCTGACGTTCCTTACTCTGCCTAGCAAGGGCTCCCATTGTTCCTTGTGGTTCCAGGCTGTTTGGAGATACAAAGCCTGGTTGGAATCCTTCATTGGCGCTAAGACTGTGACTCATAAGTTTGGAACCTTATTTATATTAATGCATCTGTGGACAAGGTGGGTCTTGTTTTCTGTTCTGATACAATGTTAACATGAAAATGAGGAAGGGAACTTTATTGCATCTTGATCCCCTTCTGTAATACTTCAATGGCTTGCTGAGATATTTTTTTATTTTAATTTTTACACATTAAACTCATGTATAGGTTCGCCATTTCTCGTGTATGTATATGTCAACACACCCTGCCCTCCACCAAATTACCAAGTGTTTGCCACCATTGTCCACTGGGCTTCACCACCACTGCCCTCTCCCCTCCCATTTCCTGTTGGTGACCTCAGTTTCGTTGCACAGTGTCCGTCCAAGGGCTGGTTTTGTTTCATCTGTTCTTTGTTTCGTCTATTCACTTTCACCTTTGAGTGAGGTCATCTGGTACCTATCTTCTGTTGATTTCTTTCTATTGACATAATCCCCTCTAGATCCATGCATGTTGATTCAAAGGACAGGATTTCATCTCTTCTGAGGGCTGTGTAGTAAGTATTCCATTGCGTGTGTACCATGTCTTTATCCATTCAGGCAATTTCCAGGTCTTACCTATTGTGAATAGATCTGCGGTAAACATGGGGTGTGAAAATCTCTGTGGGTGAGTATTGCATCTTTTGGGTAAAAATAGCTATGAGTGGAATGACAGGATCATGTGGGATATTCATCTTCGACTTGTTGAGGAATCTCCATACTGTTCCATAGTGGTTGCACCAGTTTGCCAACAGTGTGAAAGTGCCCCCTTTTCTCCACATCCTCGCCAACATTTGTTTCCAGACCTTTGGATAATAGCCAGTTTCTGGTGTAAGGTGATAGTTCATTATTGTTTTGATTTGTTATTTCCCTGATAGCGAGTAGAAACATCTTTTCATGTGCCCGTTGACCATCTGTATATCCTCTGGAAAAATGTCTCTCCAATCCCTCCTTCCATTTTTTTTATTGTATCGCCTGTATTTCTGTTATTTTCATGTGTTCTTTGTATGTTTTCAAGCCCTTGTCAGAAATATGAAATGCAAATATCTACTCCCAGCTAGTAGGCTGCCTTTTGGTTTTGGTGATACTTTCTTTTGCTGTGAAGAAACTTTATAGTTAGATGTAGTCACAGTTGTTTTTTGTTGTTTGTTTGTTTGTTTCCCATGTTGGGGGAGTTGAGTCCCCAAAGGCCTCCTTACAGCTGATGTCACGGAAGGTCTTTTCCTGACATCTTTCAATGGTCACTTGCCCTGTATAGAATGAGTGTTCTTGAACCCCTGGGTTCGAGTCCCAGTGTGAACAACTAAATAAAAATAGAGTCGTCCTCTTCTCTCCTCCTGCCTGCCTACCTGCTTGCCTGCCTACTCTCTGATTCCTGTCCTCATCTTTCCTTCGAAAGAAAATAAGTACTTCCAAACCAAAGCAAGTCACATTTTCCCTCCTGCTCATTCGCACTTAACTGCTCCCACCCCTACCCCCTCCGCCCGTGGCCTTGAGCCGAGATGTTCAGCTGTCCCATTTCTGCTTGAATATTTAGGGAGGTTTTCTTCTAGGCTGTGTGAGTGCCTTAAGGGTGGAAACCATGTCATTCATCACTATGTCCCTAGTACCTAACAGTAGACTTAGTATGCAGCAGCTTTTTAGGAGGTATTCGAAAAGGAACTGCTGTGGCTTTGTGTTTGCTTTTTCTGTAATGCTGTTTCCTTCAGCACTGGTGGTGGTGAAACTTCTTAGACCTGCTTTTTAACCCACGAAGCTAGACACTGGATTGTCCAAGGGTATGGGATGGAATGAGGATGGGTAGGATTATGATGGAATGAGTTTTGTAATCAAGTAAACAATCAAGTTTTAAATCCCAGCTCCTTATCCCAGCCCTGGGACTAACCTAAACTGCTTCCTTATTTGTAAAGACAGGCTTGATTCTATTACTGTGCCACTGTTGAGTTTGCTAAGTGAAATAATACATGGTTGATGCCTGCTCAGCGAATGCCCGTGTATGGCTGCTTCTCCTGTTTCATTATTTCAAATATGATTTGGTGTTTTGGGGGAAGCGGGTAAGTTCAATTGTTGACTTTAAAATAGGTATTATCATCTGCTAGAGGTCTCTTTTACTTAATCCCTGACTCTCGGGATTCTTAAAGTCACCTTGTAAGAAATGCCGAAACGGCTGTGAGTATAACTCGAAGGTTTAACCGCAACACTTCCTTTCGCGATGATACGCCAGGGGCTGCTGGCGGGGAAATGTCCAGAACTCACTGGAAGGAATCACAAGCTTCGTGGATCATCCACATTGACAGTGTGGTACGCGTGGCAGTGTTTATAGGTGTGCTATAATCTTCTCAAGTCAGTATCCGATTACAAACACTTGACCAAGTTTCTAGGGAAAGGCCTTACTTGTTTTGACCTTCCGTTTTTGATCTCCTGGCAGGGTTTAGGCACAGCTAAGCAAGCAGGAGCAGGAGACTTGAGACTATAATTGGCATAAGTAATCTTTCTGCTGTAGCATCTCTCTCCCCACCGCCCAATGCCATAAGGAGAGAGAAAAATAATATTTAAATGGTGCAAGGAAATTTGCTTGTTACATGTATTAAAAAGTAGTACTGATAGCTCTTAAGAGAGGCCACCTAGAAAACCATTTTTTAAAAAATGCATTCTCATTATGAAAGAAACATTAGGTGTCTTGCTGACTTTGTCTCAGTATTTTAAAGTACTATATTAGGTCACAGGTTCAAATTCATACTAAGTTAGTTATATCTGGATATTACAGAAGCCTACTAATAATGAACTGCAAGTTTTCCTTGGTCAAGGGCTTCCTACAGGATTTCTAAGTCTGCTAGATTTTTTTTTGAGTGTTTCAAGTTTTGCTCTTTAAAAAATAGAAAACTTAGCAAGACAGGTAAGTGGCAGTTCATGGCTCCCCTCCCAATCCCCCTGCTGCTTTTATTTCCAAGTCATTATCTCGTTTCTGAGTATGCCATTGCAACTCTGATTTGTGGGTTTTTTCCTTTCACTGTGGCACTAAATCATTTGCGATAAATCCTCAGTGTTGCGGAAATCCTGAATCCTAGTGCGGGAGGGTTGAAAGAAATAAATACAGTGACAGCCTGAAATAGTGTTGTCATAACTTATCAGTGGCTAGTAAATAGGCTAGTTGCCTTCTGACACCGTTTTGAGTGAAAGCAGTTTAATTGCCTTGCCTCTGTTTAGATAAGCAAGTAGGGTCCACAGTCAAATGTGTGAATGCTCTGGTTAAAGTATTTCCATTATGTAAGATGTAAGTGATCCCCCCCCCGCACCCCCAAGTTCCACTTTACATCCAAAGTTACTGTGCGACAACGCCTTTCACTGCGCGTGTAGGTGGAGAATCATTACCAGCAAAGGAATGTAAGTCCAGTGACTGAACACGTGGACATTTGCAAACACATGATTGACAGTTGGATGCCCCATGCTGCCCTCCCGCCTCAAAAAAAAAAAAATCCTGTGAAAATAATTAAACCATGCTGATAAAGAATTTGTCGTTTTTAAAGTGGTATTTTTCCTTGAAGATTCCTCGTTGAATGAAGATTCTAACTTGAGAATATATCACATTCATGTTTCCAGCCTCTCGCTTCTTGCAGCATAAACAATAAACACTAAAACCACTAAGCATTTACCAGGACACTCAGCAGGGCTGCTGCTGCTTGAGCTGATTTTTGCATGCTTTGTCAATTCAAATTTTCTACCAGGTTGAAAATCCACTTTGTTTTTCAGTGGTGATAGGTTTTATCCTCTGATGATTCAACCTTTTAGATATTTGAAAGAGGAATTTTAACCTCAGCAGGCATGGAGCGCTTTAAAATTCAAAACAAGAATTTGACTCTTTGACTCATAAGATGATACTGTGTGTTTTGTTTTGGTGGAATCGGAGGGCCAAATGGATAGTTTCTGTTGCAATTGCCACCGCTGTCATAAAATCAGAGAAAGTGCTGGAAGGGACCCGGGAAGTCACTGCTTTCAGAGCTCTCAATTTCAGAGAAAACCAGGGCCTTTGGATAACCAAGTTCTCTTCAAGGTCATTCAGTTTGTTATTTTGTTTCTCCCGTCCACAGAAGGGCTTTCCACTTAAGCCTTTACATACCTGGTGGCTTTGTAATTCCCCTGCTTTCCTCAAATCAAAAACTGTTTTTGACTATGCAAGTGGCATTAAGAGAACTTAGGTACTAATTAGAAAAACTTTATTGGTATTATTTTAGTGATTTCACCTTTGCTAATTTCAGACTTTTTCCCTAATCAGTTTGATGAGCATGTAATACAACTGAAACCTTGATCCTTTACAACCAAAGATGATGTTTGTTTTTGTTTTTTTCATTACATTTGCAGATAATGCAAATCATTTCTCTAGGAAACATCTGTTGAACTCTGGAAGAGAAACATTTCTGCTTTTGACTGGCCCCACTATTTTCTGAACTCATCGTTTAGGTGTCAGGTTCTGTGTTAAGCACTTTACATGCACCGAATTTATCAAGTCTTCACAACAGCCCAGCTGGAGAAAATGAGGTGCTGTGTGCTGATGTCACCCGGCCAAGGTCTAGGACTAGTGAGAGTGCTGGGTTTCTAACCTGGAAGGCGGAGGTCAGGTGATCGAGGTGGGGAGAACAGGTCCCAAAGTGCTGCGTAAACCTAATCCCTGGCAAAGTTGCTTTCCATGCACTTTGCCCTTCCTGGTCAGAGCAAATCCTGAATGTCATTGTCATATCTCTGCCACTTGGACGCGCTTTTTCGAAGTCCCAGGCTTTATATGGAAATTGCTGTTCTATTCACCCCATTCCTCCGTCACTGACCAGGTGTGACAGATGTCAAAGCATTACCCAGTCACATCTTTCTTTTGAATTTTCAGGCCCTCCCACCCCCGTCCCAGCACTGCATTTCCTGGGTTGCTCAGCTTCAGTTTTTAAAAGATCATGTTAGATTTTCTTTTGCATCCCTGGTTGTTGGTTTCAAGGGCTCTCAGCCAGAATTGCTGGATATTGAAGTTGACTACGCCCCTTAATCTTCCGTGGCTGTGCCGTCTAATGAATTGTTTGTACAGATGGAGAAAGAGTGAATACTTATTGATGTAAGCAGATGACTGCAAGTTTAGGAAGCTTTCCCTGACATGTTGACATACTTGGTCCAGCCAGTCTTCTCTCTTTCAGCAAGTCTCACGAGTTCTATTGGCATGATTAAGTGGGGTTGATAAACATCCCCCCCCCAAAAAAAAAAAAAAAAAAAACACACAAAACACCTGGTACCTTGGGGTCAGGCTTTGAAACCAAAACACATCCTTGCTGCCGGGGTTATTTAAAAGCGAAGACTGTTCTTCACATTTCCATCTCCGTTGTGAATCTAATATGCTGAACATCAGAACCCAGGGCCACCGGGGAGAGCCACACAGTTCTTGAGAAGCATCTCCCTTCACAGGGACTTGCCTGGAAGAGGTGGGTGGGGACCTGGTGCAGCTTCCTGTGTCCTTGTTGCTTTGACAAATGAGCTTGTGTTCATTCCCTCATCTTCGAGAGGAATGAAGTGAGTCTTCTCCAACAGGGGTCAGACTCTAAAGTCAGTCCTTGGGCAAAGATCATTGTATAATCCCAATGAAATCCACCCCCCAGGTGCTGTGTTGAACAGGTGCATGCGGGGCTATTTCGAGGGCGAAAATAGGGCCAGTTTTTCCGTTTGAAAGATCACAATGTTTAAGCTGAGAATTGATATGGTTGACCTTTATTCAGAGGCTGATTTCAAAAAGGAAAAGCCTGAGACCCTCACTCATGGAAGGCGCAGCACTTCAAGGGGAAGGCAAGTCTCCAGACAGCAAAGATTCACACCTACTTCTCCACCCGAGACACTTCCGCTCAGGATACGGGGCAGAGTTGCCCATTTGCGTTGGGTTTTCTCTGCTTTCGCTGGTGTTTGCTAACGCCTTATACTTGAGTTGTCACATTTGATTAATCAGTTGCTACCTTGGATATTGTGAAATTTCAGTTGGATAATCATAGTGACAAACGTTTTGTAAACTGATCCCAGTGGTTGTCCTTTACGCTGCTCCCAATATACCTGGTCCCAGGCTGGTGGTGGGTTTTCATGTCCCTCTTGAGCTAGCTGTGAGCGTGTGACCTTGCGAGGCCAATGGGATGGAGCACAAATGATATGATGACATCTGAGTGAAAGCTGAGGGCAGTCAACATGGGATTCCCTTATTCTCTCTCCGCCATGTTAATATACCGGAAGTAAGATGGCCGGAAGTAACAGTAACCTGTCCTGTAGGAATCAGTGTGGGGACTTTATCGTTACAAAATAATGTGGCCCATCCTGACATCCACACCGCGAAGCATATACGTGTGATGTGGCATTTTGTTTTTTGAACACACTGGCCTCCATTCCACAAGGACTACCGTGGAAGTACACTTGCAATTGCATTTCAAACAAAATCTAGGGTGCGGGACGAAGAGAATGCTCCTGTGTGTGTGGGGAAAGCAAGCAGCATCTGGACAGACAGGAACATGAAGGATACAAAATACAGCCAGGCCCTGGCCGATGGTTTGGGTAATAAGCTCCGTGAAGACTTGGAGCGACTCAAGAAGATTCGGACCCACAGATTGCTCGGCCTCTTCTGCGGACTTGATGTCCGAGGCCGACACACCCAGTCCATAGGCTGCCATCACCACACGGGTCGGTGCCCGAAGAAAGAAACTGCAGGCCTTGCCGGTTAAAGAGTTTCTACACCTAAAAAAACAAAAAAACAAAACAAAACAGTAAAATCCTTCGAACTCTTAACAGAAATAGATAGCTCCAAGATTCCTCAAAGGTGTGAGTCATGCCCAGAGTTCACTAACACAAGAACGTCCCCAGAAAAGGTGGAGAATTGGTATTTAGTGAGCCCCTTCTCTGCCCTGGCTCTGTGCTGGACATATTTGTACGAACACACTCGGTGAATCCTAAGAGCAGCCCGGGGGAGCACCCTGTACCACTCCTCTTGCTCGCTGTGGAAGGTAAGGCTGAGATGTTAAATGTCTCAAGACACATGCTAGCTAATAAGCAGAGGAGAAAATTATTTTAGAGAACACAGAACGCTACTTATATGTTATGGACGGTGAGTTTCAGCTTAACCTAGAAGCTGGCCAGCGAGTTCCTGTTTTTGGAAGATGAGTGTCCATCTTAAGGGTTAATGACTCTTTTTCTTGGTTTAACCAGGAGAATATGTCTGCACCCTGACCTTGCCCATTGACCTTGCACGAAAAAAAAAAGTCACCCTCTGTAAACTTCAACATAACAAAGCCCTGAGGATTGCCCTTACAACTTGGAGGTTAACTTACTACTCTTCTGTGGAAATGTTGGCTGGACTGTTTTACTAGTCCTCTCTTTTTTTATTGTCTGACTCATTTTTGTGATTTATTATATCTTTTCTAAAAAAGGAAAAAAACAAAACGAAAAAGAAAACTAGACAAATCCAGTGACCTAAAATGATGTTATCAGAATGCTACACCGTTTAAATGCAGGTTTTTAGAAAATTGCACACCTAAGCGTATTCATTTGTGTCTACTTTAGAATAGTATGAGAGCAACACTGAATCGCTCGAGTGTCCTCTTTCACCACACGCTGAAGCCATCCACATTTGCTCCACAGCTCTGCTGGTGCTCATCTGTGCCCTTCTCTCCATGGGCATGGGATAGGGCTTGAGCGCTTTGCCACCTTTTAATGAGTGCTTCTCAACTCGGCCCCCACCTCAGACCAGTTAAATCAAAGTCTGTATGTGTGGAGCCCAAGCATCAGCATTTTTTTTCTCCAAAATACCCCATTTGGTTCTATGATATTTATCTAGCGTTGAGGTCCATCGCGTTAAAATCATGGGTTTAGTCTTGGATTCAAATCCCGGCTTAACCAAGGAGGTTAGTTAACCTTTCAATTTTGTCTTCTGTAAAATGAGATAGTGATAGCCTTTACCTCGTGTTTGTGGTAAATATAAAACTATGTGATAAATGTAAGAGATCCCTGGCTAAGTTAAGATCAAGAGCACCCAACACATCCATACTGCTTGTTTCTTAAAGGACTGGAAACTATGCATCAGAGCAGGAAAGTGTGCCTCCATTCCTAGAGAAGAAAACCCAGGCTTCCATGCTAGGATACTGTTCCTTTCTCTAATCTCAAATGCTTGCTGACTTTCCTTAGTTGCACCAGATAACCTTCCCTTGAGTTAGTCAACAGAAATGGGCTGGACGCTTTAGAAGGGAAGCTAAACTCGAGGCAGCCTGAGCACCCCACGGCCGCGCCTCTCACAGCCCCACCCCAATCTGCCTTTCACTTCTTGAAGAATGTTCGTTTCGGTGACATGACTCAGGACTTAGGGAGGTAAGCGAGTTTTCTAGTAAATGGCCATGAATCCAGCTGTGTGATTTCACATCTATTCTGTCTGATGATAACACTGTAGGGTTGTGAGGACGGTTAACTAAGCAGATTCTGCCATTTTGTAGTCGCGTGACCCTGGAATAATGACTGACCTTAACCCTCGCTGTTCGCTGTCAGATGGGGTGATAATCATAGCACCTCCCTCGTAGGTATGTGGTTCCTTGGGATGCATGTGGACTGTGCCAGAGGCGGCAGACTTAACTACCAAGGCCCCAGGGCATGGCAAAAACGGAAAAGACACCATTAGTCAAGTGTCTGGGCAGAAGACCTCATTGCATTATGGGAAGATGCCTGTTTGTGCACCCTTCTCACCTTGTTACCCTGATCACAGGAAACCTTCCCAGTTGAAGAGCCATTTAAAATTCACAAGGTACTCGTGCCTCTGAGATGGCTGCTCCCTCCTTTTTGCAATTATCAAAATGGGCTTAAGAAGGAAAAGGAACTTCTCTTAGCTGCTGAAGACGTAAGCCTACATTTTCTTACCACCTTTTTAATCTCAAGTGCAGAGGATTGAGTAAAAGAATAACTCTTTAGTGTATGACTTCTTATCATGGCACATATAACGTTCCTGGGACAACACATAAGCTAATGGGTATGACTATCCCAACCAAATGTTACTTATAAAAACAGACTGAGGGCAGAATTAGTCATAGAGCCAGCGCTTGTGGGCCTCTGCTGCTGGATAACCGTTCTCCTGTGTTTCATGTGGATTTTCTTGTTTATATGCAAGAGAATGTCATATGCGGCAGTGTTTCATACTCACGCACGCACGCACGCACGCACGCACGCACGCACGCACGCACCGTGTTCCCCGCCCCCCGCAACTTGACGCCTTTGTCACCGTGGGCTCATCTTATCTGTTGTTTCTAGCTCGAGTGCTCAGAGTGTACCCGTCCACGCTCCTGGTAGCAGATGCACCGCTTGTGTCCAGCTCTCCGTTGCCATCTTTGAAGCCGCAGTGCCCACGTACGTGTCCCCGGGTGCATGAGAGCGGGGCCATGGTGCTCTTTCGCAAGGCTGCACTGTGCACACTTTCTCCTAGGGCTCTGCCGGAAATCGGGGTTCTGCTTTCTCTTTGCCAAATCCACAGCCCATTGTTCCCATTGGCATTTCTCTGACCGATAATGAACATCTCTTCATGTGCAAACGAGGTCAAGTTTTCTAACCCCCAAGCCAGATTCTTTCCCTTGAACCTCAGCTGGTCCTTCCCCAACAAGGACTTCAGATATTTCACTGGGGTTTTCAAACACACACAAAAGTGGAGCTACTGTGTGAGGAACTCCCGTGAACCTATGTCCCTGCATCCGCAGCTGCCATTGTGCCTTTCTTGTTCCAGCTTTCCTCCCATCCTTTTTCAGTTGTTGTATCTGGAAAGTTCTGAAGCCAGTACCAGACTTCACGCTTTTTCACCCGTAGATGTTTACAGCTGTCTGATTAGGACTTTTTTTTTTTTTTTTTACTGTCACTTTGCCATTTTCCCAGCTAACAAAATTAGCAGTTCTCTAATATCCATTGTCAGACTTCTTCCATTGTCTCCCTCTGGCTGATGGTTTCCTCGTGGTGTCACTTATTACTTGCACTCTGACCCCTCCAACCTGCGGGAGCCCCACTTGTCGACCTGAGATAGATTAAAGCTGCCTAGATCTCTCTCCTCTTACCTGTACCAGTCACCGGCATCTGTGTCTTTCCTTGTCCAGCTGCTCCAGGCCAGGCCAGTAGAATAAAGACTTGGAGTCCCAGCAGCCCGAGGAATCACGTGTGGGCTCTCACTGTTAGGACAGACTGGGCAATGAACACTGCACCCTCCCAATCCCCCGCCAAATTTTGTGTGTCCTAATCCTCAATAGGGATTTTGCATATGTGATTTAAAGATTTTGAGCTGAGCATTGCTTAGTGGTCCAGTGTTACACTAAGGATCTACATAAGAGGGAGGCAGGAGGGCGCAGAGTGGGAGATAGAACAGCCAAGGCCGAGAGAGGTTGGAATGATTCAAGGATGGAGCCATTAGCCAAGGACTGCAGGCAGCTTCTAGAAGCTAGAAGAGGTAAGTAAACAGGTTCTCCTCTAAAGCCTACAGAGAGAATGACGATCTGCTGACACCTTGCTTTCAGTGTCATTTTGAACCTGACTTCTAGAACTGTAAGAGAGCGTGTCCTCTGCCACGAAATGTGTGTTAACTTGCCGCAGCAGCACCAGGACACGAATGCAACCTGCGTCACATGCTTTGTGCATGGACTCTAAACCAATATGGTCACACGTCTGGCTCTCCCTTACAGCCTGCCCTCAGGTCTGCAGGCGGCTCCCTCCTCACCTCTTTCACCTTCTCAGCTTCCTCGTATCCGCCTACTAGAGACAATTTCAAATAGCACACATGCTCCTCTCACTCTCTCTCCATGGCCTGTTTTCCTTTTCTGGATCACTGCCTACAGCCTGGCAATATGCATCTTAAATATTTGTTAACGAGCGCAGAAAGGAAAGATCTTGCATTTGGGGTGAATCCTCCGACTTGAAGACCCCCGAGGTAATGTTTCCACTTGACTTACATTCTTCCTGTAGCTTGCGTGTTTCTTCCTTGAATCTTTAATAAAGCAGGGACACTCTGCTTGAATCATGGGATGCTTCGAACACACAGAGGTTGCCAACGGGAAATCGGTGTTAACTCCCCATTGCAAACGAGAAACAAAAATGTCCTGGTACAGGGCCAGCAGCTTTTGAAAGCTGTGATGGTGGGGATTCGGGCTCCTTTGCTGGGCAAAGAGCAAAGGTGAATCCGACATCTCTGTCGGGCTTCCTGGGAGGAGCAGACTTGTTTCATCCAAATTCATCACGGGTCAGGGGAGCTGGGCGGGGGCCAGCGAGGGGCTCTGGGTTCTGCTATGTGACGGCGTACAAATAAATGGCATCCCATTCCCCAATTTCCATGTGGCCTCAAACTCTGCAGACTTCAGTGAGCTGCTTGACAGCTTCCTGATACGACTGGGCCAGAGACGTCTGTCTTGGCTGACCTGGCTTGATGCAAAAGCTGTGAGCGCCACTTTAGCCAATTGGTTCCGTCATGGATTCTCCATGAGGGCCTCATGCCCTCCCCCAACTCTAGAAGTCCCCTTCCTTTCCTTTCTGCTACATCTCCTGTCCTCCAAGACCCATCCTTTTGTAGCTTCTAGGAGCCCCCAGCCCATGCTCTCAGCAATTCCGAACGACCACGCTTTACAGTGGGGGAGCAGGGTTCCTTAAGAAATCAGGACGGCTCTCAGACCCTGCGGCCAGAGGGCGTGACTCTAGGCACTCAGTGCAGGGACAATGGTGACCATGTCCTTGTCAGTAAAATAGAAATAATAATGGTAATCATTATCGTCAGAGCCTTAGTTTTGGCACGCCCTGGTGGAGTAGCAGTTTCGGGCTGAGTGCTGTCACATCCCAAGGATCCAGGTTCACGTCCCAGGTCCAGGGGAACAAGCAGTGTGGACAACTAAATAGAAACAAAATAACATGCTTCTTCCTCCTCTCTCTTCCTGCCTACTTTCCTACTCAGCTTCGTTTCTGCCTGTACTTTTTGTTTAAAAAGAAATACTAATAGTTTCTGGCATAAAGCAGTGCTGGGAGCATGAATAGCGTTTTCCCCTGGGGCAGGAGGTGGAGCGCCCATTCTGCAGAAAGCGCTCTGTCAACGTGCCCTGGTATCGCACTTCTGAATACGTGCTTGTGAGGTCGTAGAAGTGCTCTGTTCCAACAGGGTGACAAACAATTGCTTGCTTAGAAACTGATGGATCTTCAAAAGACGAGGTGCCTTCGACAGTTTGACTTAGTCCATCTGCGGCCACCTGGCAGGGCTGGCACTTGGCAGACCTTACCTGGGAGGAGTAGGTAAGGCGAGAATGGCACCAGGGCCCGCAAGGAAGGGAAGCCCTCACTGTCCACCGGCGTCCCGGCACCTGCACCGTCCGGAGACCAGGGCCTCCTTCCCTTCCGCACCCTGGGCTCCCATCTCGCCAGGGCCACTCTGCCTTCTGGGTCTGCTGGTTGGAGTTCTGTGTTATGTGCTGTCTGCCTAAGAACGGATTGTGGCTAACCTCTGCTTTCAGTTTCCTTAAAGGCCAGGAAGAACTGAAAACATTGCAAGGCAGAATCTTCCTTGTTTTTTTTTTAAGGGAAGGTGCAGATAGGAATGAAGGTGAGCAAAGGCAGGTAGGAAGAGAGAAGAGGAAGAAGCACTTTTTAAAAAAGTTACTTTATTTAGTTGTTCATCTTTGCATGCTGTCTGCAGCCCCCATCCTGGGACGCAAACCCTGGACCCTGGGATGTATGCGGACCACACCCGCTGCCACTCCACCGGGCTCTCCAGAACCTCAGATTCTTACCATTTTCTCCAGCATTTTTTTGGAAGTGTAAAGAAGGGAAAGGAGAAAGAAGCATTGGGAAGGAGAGAGGGAGAGAGGGAGAGAGGGAGAGAGGGAGAGAGAGAGAGATGAGGGTGGGGGAGGAGGAAGCACTTTTATTAATTTATTTTCGTTATTCCCCCACCCTGGGTTACGTTTACTGGTCCACCCCGACCGCTAGGGCACAGCCCCCCAGCATCTTATGGTTGGCTGGCCCCTGCCAACTTCGACAGCCCCCCTTTTTTTTTTTTTTTTTTTTTTTTAAGTACCTTGCATCTATTCAGCATGCCAAAACATTCCACTTGGTTTTCATAAGTTCCATAGCATGGGATTAAGCTATAGAATCAAATAGTATGACTGGATAAGAAACTCTCTGAGGGCAGCCTCTCTGTCTTATTCACCAGAGCTTAGAACACTGCACGCACATCTGTCTGATATCAGATGAATGAACTGGTGTCAACAGGTTTGGGGCACAAAGGGTTGATTCGACATGTGAGAATACGTGAATATATTCAAGTGGAGTTTACCCGCTTTAAACATTCCTCGAGCCATGGCCACCAGCAACATGCTTTACAAAGGAAATGGACATCAGCTAATGTAGGAAGCTAGATAAGAAATGGTCAGTCAAGAAAGTTACCTTGGCACACCCTGGTGGTTTAGCAGTTTTGTCCGCTGCTTCCTGACAAGCACAGTCCACATACATCCTAAGGACCGGGGTTTACATCCCAGGGCCGGAAGGGAACAACCAAGTTGAACAGTTCAATAAAATAAAGTGCTTCTTCCTGCTCTCTCTTCCTGCCTGCCTGCTCACATTCATACCTGCCTGCACCTTTCCTTTAAAAACGAAAGAAAGAGAGAAAGAAAGAAAGAGTCATCTCCACATTACGTGTAAACGTATAGGTCAAGGGTCCAGAAATTTTTTTTCTTTTAGTAAGCAGATGTGTCTCCTTTAGCCAAGGACACACAACTGTCTTGGAGTAGGGATGGTAAGGCACAGTCACTCCATCCCAGCCAGGGATAAGAAGCATATAATGTTTGAAAAAACCTACCTACTTAGTAGAATTATCATATATTTGACCTACTATTTTCATAGCAAATTAAGAAAGCAAAATTCAAAATAATTCAGTGGCAAGAATATGCAGAAGAAATTAACATTTTTTTTTTTTTCTTTAACATGGAGGAAGGAGGCAGGAATGAAGGCAAGTGGGCAGGCAAGGAAGGAAGGGAGAGGAGGAAGAAGCATTTATTTGTTTAGTTAGTTGCTCATTTTGGTTGCTCCCTCAGCCTGAGTCTGCAGCGAAGCTGGGTCCTTGGGCTTTAGGTGGGCGGCGCCGGAGCTGCAGACTCGCCGCTGGAGCCTCCAGGGTGACTGGACAGTGGTTCTGACAGCAAAGCAGGTAGAATGCTGATGTCTGTCCACCTGAGTCACTCCAGTCACTACCTGGCAAATGGGCCTGGCTCGATGAAGTTTGTGGAAGAAAATAAATTCTCCATAAGTGGTGTACCCATTAAGGGCAATGAAGCTAGGAAGTTGTGGATTTGGGAGATCCACCTCATGCGCGCTTTCTTTTTTTTAATTAACTGAGAAATAATTGACCCATATAGTTGTGTGTACTTAAAATGTACAGCATTATGATCTGAAATTCGTATTCATTGCAGAATGAGACCCAAGTTGAAGACAACACATCCATCACCTGTCATAGTTAACATAGGTAGCTCTTTCCTTTTCCTTTTTCTTTTTGTGATGAGAATTCCTAAGATCGACTCTCAGCAACCAACTCTCGAGAACACAAGTCTGTGTTATTAACTGTAGTCACCCAGCTGGGCGTTGGCCACTCAGAACTTAAAACAAAATGTGTTCCCCCAATCCCCCTTTTTTGTGTCAGTTTTTTTTCCAAGCAATACCATATGTTATTTTTCTTTCTTTGCCTGCCTAATATCCCTTATCCAACGCCCTCCAGATTCATTCCTATTGTCACAAATGGCAGGATTTCCTCCTTTTTTGTGATTGATAGTCCAGTGTGTGTGTGTGCGTGTGTGTAACATTGTATGTGTGCATTCATCTGCTGAAAAGCACGTCATTGCCCTGTCTCACGAGTATCTCTCAGAGATAGTCATCTTGTGTCCACACATTGCATTTAGCACTCCCGCCGACGGTGCGCACGGCTTCCCCGTTTCTCCCCTTCCACACCGACCCTGTTAGTGCTTGTCTTTTTAATAACAGTCCTTCTAACAGGTGTGAAGTGATAGCTCATTGTGGCTCGGATTCACATTTGGTTAGAGATACGGAGCACATTTTCATATACCTGTTGGCCAT
The DNA here is from genome assembly GCA_004363575.1 of Solenodon paradoxus. Classification (NCBI taxonomy): domain Eukaryota; kingdom Metazoa; phylum Chordata; class Mammalia; order Eulipotyphla; family Solenodontidae; genus Solenodon; species Solenodon paradoxus. The sequence goes on along the minus strand of RJWH01004149.1, from coordinate 7,245 downwards.
TTGTGTGTCTTCTTTGGAAGAATTGCTATGCAAATCCTTTGCCATTTGTAAATTGGATTATCTGCTTTTTTTTTTTTTTTTTTCTTTTCACTGTTGAGTGGCTTGAGTTTTTTATTTGTTCATTTACTTTGCCATCCCAGTCCTGGGTCTTGAACCCAGGGCTGGGGCTTTCATAGCCTGTGCCTTTACCATCCGAAACACAGTATGTGTTCTTTATTTATTTTGAATGTTAAACCCTTTTCAGATAATGGTTTGTGAATATTTTCTCCCATTCCAGTGGGACAGAGTAGAGATCCGAGAATAAACTCACACATAGTCTGTGGGCTGATTTTTGATAAGGATGCCAAGAACACAGAATGGGGGAAAGACAATCTCTTCAATAAATAGCGTTGGGAAAAAAAGCTGACCCTCTAGCTGACGCCACTCACAGAAATAACACCGAATGGATCAGACTTCAACATAAGACCTGAAACCGTAAAACTCTTAGAAGAAAACATAAGGAAAAGTGTCCTTAGCATTAGTCTGAGCAATGATTTCTGGGATAAGACACCAAAGGCACAGACAACAAAAATGAAATAAATATGTAGAGCTAGGTTAAACTAGAGAGCTTCTGCACAGCAAAGGAAACAATAAATTGAAAAGGTAACTTGTGTTTTTCAACAAAAAGACATATCTTTAAAATACTGAAAAACAGTATTTGAAAACCAAAGCACGACAGGATCCTTTTTTTTTAATTGTGATAATTTTGGTTTACCAAACAATGTAAGTTTAGATGTGCAGGTTCCTTATTCATCCAATGCATAGCAACACACCCTGCTCACCACTAAATTACCAAAAGTCCTTCGCCCCATCGATTGGACCCCCGTCTTGCTTCCACCCCCACCCTGTCCCCACCGGTAACTGCAGGTCTGTTGTCCATGCCCAAGGGTTGGATTTACATAACAGAATTCTTTCCCTGTGCTTCTCCAATGTGTGCTACACCCTGGTATTTGGTAGACAATTGATCCTGACAACTGACAACTGATGAGTAACTGGAGTAACCAGTCTAGAGGTCATGGCAGTCAGGTTGCACCTTGGCAGTAGATCAACATGGAAAGAGGCACATTGAGTAAAGCTCCCAGCGATGGCAGCCATTGACTGACCAAATAGTTGATGAGATGTGTAGCCAATCTAAACTGTATACTCCCTTCTAGAAGCGTGGGAGATTTGATGGAATACCACCCCCACTGCATCATCAAGTCTCATGGCTGAAGTTGTTAGGTCAATCTGTAGCCAAAATTAAACTTGCACTTTCTAGAGAATACTCTCCATTCTATCAACATTAACCACAAAGCGGCGAAAGTCTCCAGGTCAGTCTTCCCAAAGACCTGACTGTCTCCTCCCTGCTGATTCCCATAGAGGGAAGGGGTCTCCACATGCAGTTCCATCATGGGGTATTGCACAAACCCAATTTTATTACCTTAGTGGTATTTTCAAGTTCTTTGTTTCCCACCAGAGTATCCTCCCCTTTAAACCTGTTTTTCCTGATCAGTCTCCTGAGGATGTTTAGGTATTTTCCTTACATAGATCTGTTCAGTTTCATTTTCCCTTTTCCAAACTGAACCCCCATTTTCTTGATATTTCCTCAGAGACATAAATAGGTAAGAACCACAAAACGAGCACCATCAAAACTGCTGGCAGGAAGCTCTGTGTAGAAGAAGTGCTCAGAAGAAGCTCAGCAGGAAGAAAACATGAGTAATGTCCCTACTGCATTTTTACTGGCCAGCCCGTTTGACTATAGGCCCTGGAATAAAATGCCTTTCTTTCGGGGACAATTGGGCTCAGCCCTAATTTTGAGACAAATATTTCTGCTGAGCCCAGATGTGTGCCTCTGTCTCTCCTGCCTGCCGCTCATTTCAGGCAGCTCACAAAATGGGTTTGGTGCTGCATTAGAGCTTTCTGCTTGAGCAGTGAGCAAACCAGGATTCAAGTTCTAGCTGCGTCTGCAATAAGCAGTGTGATCCTGGGCAACTTACTCTGTGTCTCAATTCAGTTTTCCCATCTGTGAAATGGGAATCATAGGGTGTGAACCAGGTAAGTCTGGTGTGGTGGGTGAATGAGGTAAAGCCCACTATTTGGAACATTAACAGTGACAATTATCATGGTACTGATGCCTGCCCCTTCTCTGCATGACGACAGTCATTGAAAGACAGGTAGACCACAGCCATGACGGCCTCTTAACCCCAAGCCCTGCATTTCTCTTTTCCAAGTGAAACTGTTTTGAAACCTCTTTTTTCAAGCAGAGCAGACTAATCTTCTCGCTTCATGTCCTTATGTGTTTATCTATCTGCTTCCTTCCCCAGTCACCTCCTCCATATCCCCTCATCCCCAACAGGTCAAGTCCTTCCATCTTCCCTCCATCTTGAAACCTCTCCTTTCTGCCCTACCTACCAGCGTCTGCACCAGCAATTTACACTGCTTTGCGGCAGATTAGGCAAACACTACTGGTGGGATGGATGGAAGGATGGACAGATGGACTAATAGGAGAAAGGAGGGAGGGGGGGGGAAAGAGAAGGAAGGAAGGAAGGAAGGAAGGAAGGAAGGAGAAGGGAAGAGAAGGGAAGGGAAGGAAAGGGAAGGGAAGGGAAAGGGAAAGGCAAGTCTGTTGTTAAATAGCATCTATTGATTTTTCTGAGTCCTGCCTAAATAAGCTTTGAGAATCTTGAGGACCAGATAATGTTTTGGATGCATCTTTTTTCTTCTTTTAGAACCTATTTTGCTGACTTGCCTTATGCTGTCTTCCTCACCCTAATCTTCCAGCTTTTCACCCTCTGAGGCATCATAGCTTTTGTTTTTGACAGCAATGTGTCAGCCACTAGAGCAACTCTTTATATGCATTGTCTCATTAATCCCCAATGGAAGTAACAGAATGTCCATCCAGAAAGGTTAAGTACCTGGATCACAATCACAGTCAGACATGTAACAAGAACTTAGTGATTCCAAAGGTCTTAACTGCTATTAACCACCTAAATATACATGCCTGCCTGCCTGCCTGCCTGCCCGCCTGCCTGCCTGCCTTACTTCCTTCCTTTTCCCCTCCTTCCCTCCTTTCTCCTGCTCGTCCATCTGTCCATCCTTCCATAGTGTTTGCCTAGTCTGCCCCAAAGCACTGCACTTAGACTCCTGATATGCAAGGCAAGATTACAGACTCGTGAAAGAAACATATACAAACCATCACAATACAACCTGTATGTAAGAAAGCAAAGGAACATAAGCAAGACTGTGGGGCCGGGTTGCGGGGAGCAAGAAAGGGTCCTATTTCTTAACTGCATAAGTGGTGTCTGATAAATATTAATCGTTTGATTAATTTGACTCCATTTGCTTCCCAGGAAAAGCATCTGCTCTCATGATGGAATGAGCATATGGGAAAATATAGTTTGTAAACTCTAAAGTACTTAGAAATGTAAGGGAATGAGCCTGTGGTTACCTGAGACAGCCTGACCCAAGGAGGGTGCAGAGTCCGTGAGTGCTGCTATTAAAGACAAATGTCAAGGGTGCAGTTGGTGTGCCAACCTTGTTAATTTAAAGGGGAAAAATCTTTTAACATTGTGACTAAACTCCTTCCCTTCTTTTCCCTATTCAGTCCCAAAGCAGCGATATAATTGAAGCCAGAGGGAGAGCATATTTTCATGAAATTTTCAATTGCCTACAGCTTTTATTTTATTTTAAGCCAGAATCGGAGGTGCCTTCTCTTGCACCCACACAAATTTACCATTCACTCTACTTTTCTCCCACTTATTTTATCCCTAACATATTTTGCAGATTTTTTTTCCCTAAAGGATTTCCTAGTCATTGAAGATATTGGTGACAGACAAAGCAGGATATCTGGGCGACTTTGAATGAGTTTCTTCATTTGTCCAAGACCACAATTTTATTTCCCATATTTATATGATTAAATACCTCCTTCATGAACCAACACATCTGGTTTTTATTATGTATTATTTTGGAAAGCAAAGTCACCCTGAAAATATTAAAAAAAGAAAACCCTATTTCATGGAAGTGCTTGTGAAGTTGACAGGTGGTAACATGCTCTTTAACAAGTGACCTCAGATTTAATGACATAAAACAATCATGTTACTACCGTCCATGACTAGAGGGTCCGACTACTTGGGGAGCCCTTGGCAGGATGGCTTCATGGCTGAGATGGCTCCACTGGGGCTGGCAGGTTCGCTTCCAAGATGGCTCCCTCCCGTGACTGCCAAGTGACTGCCACCGCACCATGTGGCTTCTTCACAGGGCTCTTGGTCTTCCTCAGAAGAGTGTCTAGGTTCTAAGAGTGAGCGTTCCAAGAGACTGTGACAGAAACTGCAATGCTTCTTTATCATCATCATTATTATTACATAAATAAATAAAGGAATGGGAAAAATAACAAATTAACCCTTTTACCACAAGATCCCACCTCTTACTTCCTTCCCTTCTGGTAACCATAGTTTTGTGGTCAAAGTTTATTTTATTTTTATTTTATCTGATCATTTGCATCGTGTGTCTGTATTGCAGATGGGTGAACTTATCCAGTAATTGTCTTTCTCCTTTTGACTTGCTTCACTCAGCAAAATACCCTCGAGTTCTCTCCCTGTTGTCACGAATGGTAAACTTTCATCTTTTTAATGACTGAGTAGTATTCCATTGTATATCTATCTGTCTAGATCACATCTTCTATATCCATTCATTCATCTGTGGGACTTAGGTTGATTCCGTAGCTTGGTGGTTGTAAACAGAGCTGCAAGAAATGTAGGGGTGCATACACCTTTCAAGTCAATGTTTTCATGTTCTTGGGGTGAAATGCTTCTTATGTGACAGCTTCAGACATCCTAGAAAATTACTGATGCCCAATTTTCTTGATCAAGTGAGTGAGAAAGGCCACCTTAGATTCAAGGGGAGGGAAATTATAGAAAGCAGGCGTATCAAGGATTTGGAATGGTAAGTGTTGTTTGCTTTTTTGTTGCTGTTGTTTTTTTAAAGGCAAAGTACAGGTAGGCATGAAGGCCAGTAGACAGGGAGGCAGGCAGGAAGAGAGAGAAGGAAGAAGCATTTTATTTTTTACTTCGTTGTACATCTTGGTTGTTCTCCCCAGCCTGGGATGTGAACCCGGGTCCTTGGAACAGATGTGGACTGTGATTTGGCTGGAAGCAGTTGACCAAACTGCACTCCACCAGAGTGTGTTAAGTGTCGTTTTTATTACGTGTCATCCTGAGACACGCGGTCACCACAGGCTGCTCGACTTCTGTGCTGACCACAGTCCACTCAAGGTCAGTCCTGCAGCTGCTCGGGCTTGGAGCGGCAGCTGGTCCTTCCGTGTCCCCGCTGGCCTCTGGCTGAACTGGAGAACACAGATTTCAGAGCCAGCCCGGGGTCTAACCATCTGTCCCTGTGGATGTCTTTTTGAAGCTGTTCCACACAGATCCAGAGCAAAAGTGCTGCTCACACGGGTGAGCATAACCACTCCATGAATAAACTCACGTTCACGCTAAGATCTCAGCTCTGTGCATGAACTAATCAAATACCGATTTTGTACCCTCCCTGTGAAACCACTTGGCTGCCACAGTAGTTTCTCTTCGGGATTATATGGGGGATTCATCCTGAATGTGGAAATGGTGTTTCATAGGATAAAAATGGTAAGTTTCTCTCTGGTTCCAGTTCTGGTCTCGTTTCATCACTCGGACTTTTCCTACGTATCTTGCTTGAACATGTTTCCCTCTGTCCTTAAAACATCTGTGTCAACTCATTATCCAAAAGCATTAAAATCCCATTTCTTCATTTTCAATGGATTCACATTTCTCAAAGTGAACATTAATAATGTCATATGTACATCAAACCCCTATTGTCAAATAACCTGGGAAAGTGCTGACAAGCAGAAACCAAGTCAAGCAAACATTCCTTCACTGCAGGACTTCTCAGAACCTTTAAGAACAAATGTGCTCTTATTTCAGAGAAAATAGGAAAGCGACTTTTTTTTTCTTTTTTCTTTTGTAGTAAGGGAAAAGTTCAAATTTAACAACAGACCTGTGGAGAATTTACACAGAGGTCAACTCTGAGGTAACTAGGGCAGACCAAACGCTTAATATCCTGTGCGGATGCACGAGAGAGGGGCCTGGGAGTCAGGGGGAGAGGAGGGGTCTTCACATGGCAATGAGAGATGACTGATCTCTATACTCTGAAAGTAAAGATAGGTTTTAACTTCCCGTCCACATTCTTCTAGGGGACAACGGAGCAATGGCCACTTCCGGATTATGCGAAGGGTGGCGGAGGCCTCGCGTGGTAATGGCCTCTTGGATCAGGAGAAAGGCAGGCACTTCTCCTTTGCCTCTGGAGTTGTCCTGCATGGTCCTGCTTCTGGGACTGATCCACCACGGGGAACAATGAGTGAACGCACTCGCCCCCTAGTGGGCATCGCTGCACCTGCCACCGGAGTCTGCACCCTTGCAGAGAACTTGACTTCTGTCGTGGGCTCGTGACCAACCTTTCCCCACCGCCGTGTGGGCGATGCCTTTTAGACTAGGAGTCAAGAAGGCATTTAAATGAAAGTGAGAGCAGACATTATGGCTTCTTCCCCAGCCAGAGACGAAGTACCATCCTCATTTTATACACGTTGGCCTTGAGGTCACACGGACAGGACAGGCTGACACTGAGACACATGCGGGCCCTTTTCACACACCTGGATGCTTGCACCTGTATCATGGATGGCTCCTAATTTTAAGGAGGAGGTTAGACCTGCCTCATTTATCTGGAGTCAAGGTAATCCCTAATTGCTAAGCGTCTTCAAGTATTAGGCAGTTGAGGATAAAAGCTACTGCTACCTGCAAACTTGCTCTGCCAGGTGCCAACGTACGTGCTGTATTTACTTAATCCTCGCAGCCCGCCTTGAGAGACGGTAATGCCTCCGATCCCGTGTTAAAGGTGAAAAAACTGTGGTCACACGGCTAACTTGAGGGAAACCAGTGTCCAAACCCATGCAGTGGGATTTCCCACCTAGGAACTTAACCAGACACCCTCCAGCTTTCTGAAAATTGCTGCCGACTGTCCAGAGCAACCATCAAGCCTTTGTCACGTCCCTGCGATGAGTCCACCCCGTTCCAGAAACTGGGAAGGACACAGAAGACTCACAGGGCTAGGTGCTCTAAAACGGGTTTTGACAAAGGCGGTCATCCTCCTCCTCCTTATCCTCCCTCTCCTCCTCCTCCCTCTCTTCCCCTCTTCCTCTTCCCC